>JXTC01000096.1:489423-535817 GCA_002914845.1 Trema orientale | reverse complement strand
ATTATCTATTATGCCTACTTGTGATGACAATGGTGATGCATGTTTATGTTTTAATACTACTATTAACAGTCTATGTCTAGTGGTGATCACAAACTATGGGAATTTACAATTTAAACTATTTTTATAATCTTTATAGAAGCTGTCGTTTTTCAACTAGTTGTCGTTTTTCTAAAGAATTACAGTTTCTAAAATTTTTCAACAACAAATTATGAATTTCCACTAGTGAAATTCCCCTTCTGCCACTGGCCCGGGTTTTGGGTCGTGACAATTATTCATAAACAATATAAAGAATTTTAATTACTACGTTATTCCAACACCCTAGAGAACTTATTAACGGGCAACAACTATACATAAAATAAAAACAACAGAAAAAAGCTACAACTAATAAGGGAATCAAAATTAATGAGGTAAGAAATAAGAATGGAAATATCATAGACTAGAATTATATGTACACCCAGGGTGTATTAAGTATAAAATTTAAGAACGTAATAAGAATTGTGAAAAGGCCTTAGCCTATTCCTTTCCATTCAGTAAGTGGTAGTATCGTACAAGCCTCAGAATATGGCTAGATACAAGATAGCAATCACTCCCCAATATAAGAGAAGTTTAAATAAAACAATCAATCCGAATACTAGAATCCTAAACTAATGGGATTTAAAAAGATTTACAAAATAATTCAAATACAAATATTCAAATAGAAACTAAAGTTAATAAATCAAATGGGATATTATCCTTATCTGGAGATTATGGCTTATCACGCCCCCTCAAGACGAAGGGCGAATGAACTCCGATCTTGAATTTGAGTTGCTGAAGACGAGGGGAAGGAAGTGGTTTCGTTAAAGCATCGGCCAATTGATCCATGGATGAGACATGAGAGACTCGAAGCTCACCGGACTGAACTTTATTACGAACAAAGTGAAAATCAATAGCAATGTGTTTCATCCGGGAGTAAAAAACTGGATTGGCACAAAGATATGTAGCTCCCACATTATTACAATAAATTGGTGGAGAGGAAGGAACGGTGACTACAAGTTCAGTTAGTAATGATTTGATCCAAAGTACCTCAGCTGCAGCGGAGGCAACAACACGATATTCTGCTTCAGTTGATGAACGAGCAATAGACTTTTGCTTTCTTGAGGACCACGAAATTGCATTGTGTCTAAGGAACACTATATGTGCATTGGTAGAGGATCAGGCATCAGGATTTCCAACCCAATCAGCGTCTAAAAAGGCATGAAGTCCGACCGACAAGTGTCTATGAATAAAGAGCCCATGATAAATAGTGCCACATAGGTACCGTAGTAGCCGCTTGACTGCTATCCAATGTTCAGTAGTGGGTCAGTACACAAACTGTGAAAGTCAACTGACAGTGAACGCGATGTCAGGTCAGGTCAGATAAGGCCGTACCATCAGTGATGGATGGGACATAAGATAGAGACATAGGCGATTTCACAAGCTTGGCATCTACCATTTTGGTCTTATGCAAGAGCTCCCTAATGTATTTATGTTGGGACAAAAAGAGACCAGTTGGACTAGATAGGATCTCCACACCAAGAAAATAGGACAAAGGGCAAAGATCTTTAATGGAGTAAGCAACAGCCAATTTAGTAATCAGGAGGTTGCACCATAAAAACATCTTCCGATAGATGGCCATGGAGAAATGCATTATTTACGTCCAGTTGATGTAATGGCCAATCAAAAGAGAGTGCAAGACTGAGAATGAGGCAAATTATTGTTGGTTTAACAACCAGGCTGAACGTCTTATAGTAATCAATGCCAGGACGTTGATGAAAGTCTTTGGCAACAAGACGAGCTTTATATCGATCAATGGACCCATCAGACTTTCGTTTTATTTGAAACACCCATTTACAACCTACCAAGTTTTGAGTAACAATATGACGTACCAAGTCCCATGTGCCATTACGCACTAGAGTATCAAATTCATCGGACATGGCTTTATGCCATTTAGGATCCTTCAACGCTGAAGTAACACAAGTTGGTTCTATCGAAATCGAGGGTATCAAGGTGGCCAACATGGTAATTCGCTCAGATGGTTTGAAGACATTGGCTTTGGAATAGGTGACCATTGGGTGTGCGTTGGAGGGATCAGAAGGAGTGGCACAAGGTTTTAGTACTTTACTAGGAGGTAGGGTAAGTTGTGGAGGGCGATGGGGATTGGGTGTTTGGTAGAGAGCATGATTCAATCTGGGTATGAAAGATGGGCGAGCATTAGGAGAAGATGGTTGTCTTGGGTTAGAGGAGTGCAATGGTAAACTAAATAGAAAGGAGAAGAAGACTTACTAGATGAGGTAGAGAGTGCAGGATCCAGGGCTAGATCATTCAAATTTTGAACGACAACATCAGTAGTAGTGGATGGTGGAGATCCTTGCTAACATGTTGTGCCCTTGATTGCATTGTAATGCACTTGACATTTGGAGAGAGGACGAGAGATAATAGGAAACGATAAGGTTGTAGCGGACGGGTGAGGGGACTATATGAGATGAATTGGTAGACGCATGAAAGAGAGATTTAAACGGGAAAATGGACTCAACAAAAGTGACATGACGAGAGATAAATATTTTATTTGTGACAAGATCTAGATAGTGATATGCACTCTGAGAGAGGGAGTAACCTAAGAAGACACATGGTTTCGATTTTGGTTCCATTTTATTGGAGTTATATCATTTTAACCAAGGATAACATAAATATCCAAATACTCTTAGTTTCTCAAGATTGGGTGGTTTTCCAAATATTTTCTCAAATAAGGATTGGAACCCTAGATTGACCTTAGGCATGCGATTGATAAGGTATACCGCAGCGGCAATGCTGCTGGCCAAAAAGAGGTGGACATGGATGCATAGTGAAATAATGTCATACCAGTTTTTACAATATGTCGATGTCGACGTTCAGAATACCCATTGTGTTCTGGGGTATATGGAGGAGTGGTAAGGTGTGTAATATTAGATTATGCTAGGTAATCTTTTAAGGCAAGATATTCCCCCCCATTATCAATATACAATTGGACAATGGGACGCTGAAAATAGTTTTCAACCAAAGATTTGAAGCATATAAAAACATCATAAACGTCAAACTTTTTAGTAAATGGGTAAAACCATATGTACTTTGTAAAGTGATCAACGAGAATAAGGTAATACTTATTTCCATTAAAAGATTCAATAGGAGTACATCATACATTAGAGTAAAGAAGCTGTAAAGGAAAGTTACTAGACAAAGATGACTCAAAAAAAGGTAACTTTTGACTTTTATTACAAGAACATGAATTGCAAGAAAAATTCTTAGAGTTGCTAGAGGATAACTTGAGATACTTGGAAGACACCAAATGATTAAGAATTTTTGTTGATGGATGACCAAGACGACTATGTCAATCAGAGATCAGAGCTTGGATGGATGAGAATGGAATCAAGGGCTTGAAGGTCATAGTGGAAGCCAGCGACTCATACATGCCACCTTTAGTTTTGTCGTTTAAAAGTGTTGATCCGGTCTGCAGGTCCTTCGCAATAAAAGAGTGTGGTAAGAACTCAATGGAAACATTATTAGAGGAACAAAATTGTGACACAGATATCAAGTTTCTTTTCATAGTAGGAACACAAAGGACATTTGATAATGTAAAAGTGGCAAAGGGAGAGGAGAGAGAGGAGGATCTTGTATGAGTGATATGAAGGCCAGTACTATCACCGATCATGATGTCGTCATACCCAGTGTAGTCAGAGTGGAGATAGAGGTTACTAAGGTCACTCGTAACATGGTGGGACGCACCAGAGTCCAACAGCCATTCAGAAGCAAATGGGGTAGGTGGAGAGGCAAAGTTTGCCTGAGGTACATGAGGTTGAGGGTGGGACGGTCGTTGTTGATTGGGTGTATAAGACCAAGGCATATATTTGAAAGTTGAACATCTTTATGCTGAGTGGCCCTGTTGACCGCAGAGTTGGCAAAACCCTTTATAGGGCCGCGGGGTATACTGGCAACTGGTGTTGGATTGAGAGGGAGACATATTTTTTTGTTGCTGCGAAGTGCGGTTAGGGCTAGAAGGCCACGAGAAGGAGGGTGGATGAGTGTGGTTGAGGTTTCGTTGCCAAATTGGCAATGGCAGGGAGGAAAGTCTTCTCGTCACTGGCACCGTCTTGCTGCAACTGTGCCTCATGAATAACCAACTTCTCATGAAGTTCTTCGAATGAAACCTAGTTTTCTTGAGCCTTAACGGCATCAGATAGGCCCGAGTATTCATCACCAAGGCCATTAAGAATTTTTAAAGTTAGGTCATTTGCATCTTATGGAGCGTTCATGAGATACAGCTCATCATTGTAAGACTTGATGAGTTGCATGTATTCCGTGACAGTTTTGGTGCCTTTGGAGAGATGATCCAAAACATCCTTAATTTGCATGATACGCCCACGAGATGGCTTTGCATATGTGTTGAATAGTGTAGTCCATGCATTCACGGATGTCTTGCGGTGGCGATGAACGGAATTAAGGTCAGAGAGATAGAACCGATTATAGCATTCAAGATTAGTTGGTCCTGTCGGACCCATAGGGAGTAGTTTGGTTTGAGAGACGGGCCAGTAGTGGTTGTGATAGTCAGAAAAGGGAATGGGTGGGAGCCGTCGACATAGCCGAGAAGATCGTAGCCGATGAGGATTGTGTGGAATTGCATGCGGTAGCATAATAGTTGTTTTGGGTAAGCTTTATGGGTGTTTGGGCTGTTACGTTGATGGTGATGAGTTGAGTAGAGTTATCAACTGTATTGATAATGGTGAGTCGAGAAACAAAAGTAGCGGAGGACTCATTGTTTGCTGGAGTAGCCATGCGAGGATCGTCTCGTATGAGAGATAGTACGCTGATACCATATAAAATTTAAGAACGTAATAAGAATTGTGAAAAGGCCTTAGCCTATTCCTTTCTATTGATCATAATATATACAGTAAGTGGCAGTATCATACAAGCCTCAAAATATGGCTAGATACAAGATAGCAATCACTCCCCAATATAAGGGAAGTTTAAATAAAACAATCAATCCGAATACTAGAATCCTAAACTAATGGGATTTAAAAAAGATTTATAAAATAATTCAAATACAAATATTCAAATAGGAACTAAAATTAATAATCAAATGGGATTGTCCTTATCCGAAGATTGTAGCTTATCATTAAGACCCTCATTATGTTAAAAAAGTGATTAATCTATAATTTTTATTAAAATTAAACTTCATTTCCATATCAAATATCTAAAATTATTTAAATACTACATTCCCTAATAAACTCTATAATATATTTGTCTCCAGCAAACCCCAAACAGCTTCTAACACTATTGCCACTTGCAACACCTCGCCATCACCGCTGATCATGATTCCAATCCTAGTAATGTCTACATTCCATTGGGATCGAAATTTTGGACAGTTGATCCTGACCATTTCAACCACCAATCTTAACTTACCACTTTCCCTAGTCGTGCATCTTTTACTTTGCCTTCTTCAACCAAGGTTGAGTTGGAAGTAATTTTGGAGTTCTAGATTTTTTATTACTAGAAAGTCCTAATTTTATAAGTAATTTATAATTTGTTTCATTTTTCATCACATGCTTTAAAAAAGAGTTAAGATTGATAATATGACCCATAAATAAACTTAATATGTAACAAATAATTAAGTTACCCACCGTACAATATAATAAACGACATTTCATATTCCATACGCATTAAAAACAAATAGAGTTTCTTTTATTCTATAAAAATAGATAAATTAATTGTAATTATCTCATCAGAATCAAATGATTGTATTTTTTTGGACTCAGAAATTTGCTTAGTGATGTTGCCATGAGAATAAATACGTGGTGGAAAAAGATACTTTAGAACTAGGAATTTGCTAAATGATGTCATCTAAAAGATTTATAACATTTTTGTTGAATCTGGTAAAACCAATACTTAAGTAATACTTGTATCTCGTGTGGATAAAAGACCGTACTCCTAATCCGGTCCACTTTAGGGCAGGCAGGGGTGGAGTGGTACTCAATAGCTTTAACCTGTGACCCTGGGAGATGGAAGTTCAGACTGAGGTTTAAGAAATAAGTTAGTAGGGAATTTTTTTTTTTTTTTGAAGTAATAAATCTGCAATTATAAAAGTATGAATTTAATGATAACTGTCAGAATTGGAAGAGAGAATTCCTGTAATAAAAAAACTAATTCTCCAAGTCTGTGACATCCCAGTCATTCCAAGTGCTTCCGGTTGACCACGACATTGTGAAAAAAAAGGAAAATAGCTACATACATTCTACAGTAAAATATCACTATCAATACATCTAACTCCAAAAATTAGAGATTTAAAATATCCTTAATCCAGAGGAGAACCTCGACGCCGAGTCTCATATTTTAACATAACTCACGTAGCTGCCATGGACATCAAGCATTGTTGTGAGTAGTAGTGCCAATCATCCACCATTGTAATATGCTCCTCATTGCTTTATATCTTTAGTAGTGTGCAACACCTTTCCCAAGGGGTTCTCCCTCTTTCGGTCATTTTTTCCTCTTTTTCTTTTTTTTTCACCCTTGGACTTAATAAAAAAACATTGTAAAGTAAAAGTCACAACCAAAGAAACAAATTTAACTGGCAAGTATAATACTATAATATGTAAAATTAACTACAAATAATATGGAGAATTAAACAAGAATCTACCTTTAGTCCCTGTTACTAGTGACTTAAAACAAGGTATGTATAATCTCGCTTAGGAAAATTTTTCCTAAATATTCCAGAGATGATTTATAACTCGATCAAATAATGAAAATAACTTTCGTGAAATGAAAATTTTCATGTGAAGATAGTAGTATTAGGATAATGGAAAAAGAAAGCTGTTATTGTAGCTGGTCTCATAATTTCTCTCATTCCATCAGATTTAATAAGTTACAGTCATACTATTCACATACAAAATGATAACAGCTTACAAGTTGGATAGTTCATGTGTAACAATGAACTATGAGACCCTAAATCTGTTCAGAGTATCCTTATTCAGAATCATGTGTCCAAATACTTATTACATATTTTTTACTAATTATGTAATAAGTATAATTATAGTTATAATACACTAATTTCTTAAATATACACACACAATTGTCTCAAAATTATAATTATTATAAGCTACTATTTCATTCCATCCGATTTAATAAGTTAGGGAATAGGGATTGTATCTCCGTTCGGTGAAAGACCCTAAAACCTGATAAGGTTCCGCAATGTACATCAGTTGATAAGAGATCAACTACAACAAATACTGATTGGGTAATTGGATCTTTCAAATTTGAGTGTGAGAATCTACGTGCTTTTATAAGAAACCAGATGAATCTAATTTTAAAATTAGGGTTATTTGCAAAAAAAAAAAAAAAAAAAAAAAAAAAAAAACCCTGAAGTGTAGCCTTTTAACCCTGTCTTTCAGCTTGCGTCAAAACTTTGTAAATTTGTACTTTCCGCATATAAATTGACCAACAAATTTTTCACTAGACACGAAATCTGAATTGAAGATATCTTATTTCTACTGACTAATACAATAAATCTATTAAAAATAACTTAAAACAGTTAATACAAGACACCCAATTTGTACACAGAGGCCACGTTTGGAATGCAGGATAAGGATAGGATTGGATTAGATTAAATTAATCTCATGTTTGGTGCATGCATATGATAGGGACTAGATTAGATTAAATTAATCTCATGTTTAGTGCATGCATATAATAGTACCTTTAGAATGAGATAATCTTATCCTCCTGAGAACTTGAGATTAGGAGGGATTAGGAATTTGATTAAAAATAATAGAGGCCCCGTTTGGTTCACCCATTCAAATGAGTGTATTTAAATGAAAATTCTAGAATGGGTTATAATTAGAATGAGAGACATTTGAATGGAAAAATATTAGAATGTGTTATAATTAGAATGGGAGTATTGGAATGGACCATTCAAAAACACCTCCTCCCTTTTATTCTCATCCAAGACACAAAAACCCATTCAAATAGTTGATGTGACTGATGAACCATTTGAATAGAAAAACTGAATTATTGAAACAAACACCCATTCTAAAAAACTATTTGAATGGAAAAATTGAAATTGTTAAAACAAACACCTATTTAAATGGATTTTCCATTCCAATGGAATGGAATGGTTGAAACAAACGGGGCCATAATGTTTTTGAAGTAGTAAAAAATTGTACTTTCGAAATTAAACTTTAAAAGTGGAATTTTCAAAATTCTTTTAAAAGTGCTAAAACCAGAAATGGTATTTTTTTCAAAATATTTATTTATAAGTGGTATTTTTGCAAATAATTTTAAAAAAATGATATTTTCCCAAAATTAATTTTTAAAAGTGGTATTTTTAAAAATCTGTTTTCAAAAGTGATCTTTTGTAAATAAGTTTTTAAAAATGATATTTTTATAAAATTGAGTTTTAAAAATGGTATTTTTCTGCATTAATTTTTAAAAGTGGTATTTTTCTAATTAATCAAACCATAAAATTATCATTTAGTTAAAACTATGAAACACACGTGCTAATCCTATCCTAACAAAAAATAGCACATCAAACATTGGATGGGATTAGACTATAATCTTACTTTATCCTATCATATCCAATCCAATCTAATCCTTTAAAATAGTCTAATCTTATCCTATCATGTCCTACATACAAAACGAAACCTAAGTATATTAATTTTCATATTGGGTACATCATATTTTACACTTAGTTTATCAACTGATATACCGATCATTTAGTATATCATTCAAAAAACAGACATTCACTTAAAATGGGCCAAAAATTCAGTCCTTAGGCCATAAGTCCCTACATTTTCCGCTTAAAGCAAATGCCCAAGTAATTACATAGTCAAGTAAATAGGCACAAAATTCAGTCATTTTGCTATAAATTTTCTGCTAAAAGCAATGCCGAAGTAATTACATCAATTCTCATTTAATTAAAGTTAGTATTGGTACCTAAAAGCTATGCAATCAATGAAGGAAGTTAGGATTGGTATCTAAAAGCTATGCAATCAATAAATAAAAGTTATTGGAAGGCACAAGTACGGTTTTTACTGGAATTGTACAGATCAAATTTGATAGCATACAAAGAACAATCCTCCGACCTCGGGTACCCTGTAACAAGACTTGATCAATCTACCACTTTTATTTGAAGAGTGTCAATTTTAGAATCATGGGCTCTGTAAACATTAGAAACTAAGTTACAGCTAATAGCAACAACTACATGGACAAGTAATGCCTCCGGAAAATAAAAATGGGCAGGGACATGATCAGGTTTGTCCATCTTGCTTCTCAATTCGACTCATTTCATCGTTAGTCATAAGGGAGAAGAAATTAAAAGTAAAGGAAGAACAATCAATAATATGGAACTTCAATCTTAATAACAATAGTTGTGCCCTTATGTAAATCATTTGATGGTTGATAGTGTTAGAGAGACTCACTTTGTTTCAAAGACGACCAAGCTGCCATTGGTGCATGCGTTCTTCTCCCCTCTCCCCTTGTTTCTTAATCAAGGCAGGTTCTGCTATAAAATGACCCCCTATGAGGGATTATACGGTTTATATAAAAACAAGAACAATTTTACCCAAAAGAGGTTTTCATAATTCGTAACCCCCCGTCTCATCCTCCTAATAAAATGAACCATAATCAGTATCCAGAGTAATTACTGAATAAAGCAGCCGAACAAGTAAGCTAAGCAAACTGTATCTACAAGTAGATCACAATTATTACTCTGGCAGATTTGTCCATTTTCATTAATTCCCTTTAAATGTTGGCCCAAGAAAAAACGAATCAAGTAGCTAGAAACCAAAAAAAGCAACTCAAAAGTTGGCAGAAACAGAAAACCATATGTAGATGCATGCCTATGACTGTCAACACCAATATATCTATTTCTATCACATGGATATATCTTTCGTCACTAGGACCAATTTCTGCCTTTAATCTGTTTCCTTAAATTTTCCCTTAGCATGCTTTAGAACCTAAGAATTCCCCCATTTTCCTAATGAAG
This sequence comes from Trema orientale, assembly GCA_002914845.1. Classification (NCBI taxonomy): domain Eukaryota; kingdom Viridiplantae; phylum Streptophyta; class Magnoliopsida; order Rosales; family Cannabaceae; genus Trema; species Trema orientale. The sequence goes on along the minus strand of JXTC01000096.1, from coordinate 525,796 downwards.
TGTTATTCTATTTTTAGCTTAAAAAGAACTAATGTAAACAAGCAAAGTGAAATATTACAGACAGTTGGAAATATGCCAAAAAAATACTATTCAAGCACCGATCAGAAAGATAGCAAACGTACTCCATCATGCCTGTATTTACCCCAAACAAACGTACTCCATAAAGAATTTTAGTCCAAAGAGAATCTCCAAAGCCATTTCCCCTACAATGCCATATTTTTATTTTTCAGATTTCCTGGTCACAAGCCTACTCTCTTCTTACGTTCTCACCACAATATCCCAAGCTATTAACCTTCCCATCCCACAAATACTCCATCATTAGCTATTAGAACAAAATTACAAATCTTTCATGCATCCTGCAAAAAGAAATGTAACAAAATGAGTACCAGACAAAACCAACTTAATATGTCTCAGTCTTCCTCCTTGATGAAAAAAACCTTTATCTACCCATCCAATCATTAGCACCGGAGACCAGAAATCACAAGACAAAGGATTACCACAAAAGACAGACACTATAAGTGGCAATCACATTCTGAACACCATGACAAACATGTTAAACTCTGCACAAAACTATCTACATTAATTCTGCAATTACACTCTTACCCATATTAACTTGTGAATACCTTCACAATATTTGTCAAATTATGTCAATTTTCTACAAAAGCATTCAGGGGAAAGTGAGAAGGTACTAAGATCATCATACCAAAATTAAGTTTGAGACCATTTCCATCTCTAAATTTATAATCCCACCTGAAACCTTAAAAAACAAAATGATGACTCTACACAACTGAACATGCTGAAAGCCAGAAAGAGTTTCAATAGTGTTCGTGAGGATTTGCATCTTTATGTCCTAACCAGAAACCAGTGTTGGAGGTTGACTAAATAAAACTGAAATTTTGTGTTATTTTTTCCATTCGTAAGACCGAAATTAAGTGTTCAAATTTATAACTATTCATTGTTTAGAAGTAGCAGTATTTACAGGGGAAAGAAATGGATAAATCTCATATGAGTAAGGAGAATTTGAGAGATTGGGAATTGAGAACTTCAGTTCTAGTGGAGAGTTTATGCTCCTTCAAAGGCTTTCAGATAGAAATAAGAACTGATTTAGAGGAATTTAAATCAGAAGTTAAGATTGTTTCGTACCTAAAGTTAAAATAAAACCACAGAGAATAATCAAAAGAAGATCCTGCAATGGTCCATGGAGACTGAGTTCACAGCAGATTAATAAGGAAGATTTGAGGTTTAGTGTGGAGTGTGAGATTAGCTTCCACTTTTCTGCAAAGTCAGCAGATATCCTAGGAGTTAAAAACAACAGAATTAACAACATTATGTGACAAGATGTGAGAAAAGTAGAGTTTTAGCTGTAAAATATTATGTCANGAAAAAATATACTAGAAAAAAAAAAGTAAATGAAATAAAATTATTACAAGTTTTAGTTTTTACTGGAAAAACTATCATATAATGGAAAATAACGTTGTCAGAGAAGTAGAATTTGTAGTGATTTCAGGTCAGAAATATAACATTCACTATGACTGAAATAAAAAGGTTTCAATTGTTCTTAGTAAGAAAATATGAAGAACAGATCACAGCCACATATTACCATCTCAAAAATTAACAAATATATGTATATAAAAATAAATAAGAAGAGATTGTACCTAGAATTGTTGACTAGGTCTAGCTGCCAATTTCAAGTAGAAAACAACTGATGACAGTGGTCCCAAATAACACTTCCAAGAACAACCAAGGTCTCACTATAACATAACAGACCGTGATATACTTTTACGCCGCTTGATTAGCCCATTCATTAGGTTAGCATAGACAGATTTATTTAGAACAACTCCTTTCTGTTTTGATTCTTCAAAGGTGAGCATGGCATCTTTATATTTCCCTTCAGAACATAGTTGATTGATTCGTTCTGTATAACCTACAGATATTGGATCAGATTCAACAGAAACTTCCTGGGTCACTATGTCTTGGTCCTTGGTCATTTGTAAGAAATTCTCAGGTAATTTTCGACTCTCTATCATTTTCGACAAATACTCTTCAGCTTCCTTAATTCTACCAGCATCAGTAAGCCCACTGAGAATTGCATTATATGTAACTTGGTCAGGCACTAATTTCTTTCTTTCCATGTCTGCAAGAAGATAAAATGCATCACAGAATCTGCCTTCTTTACACAGACTTGATATCAATGTGTTGTAAGTAACTACATCTATGTCTTTCCCTTTTGAAATCCATGTGTCGAAAAGCTTCAGAGCCTTTTCAAGCATACCCTCTCTACAAAGCCCATGAAGAAGAATGTTACATGTAAACACGTCAGGCTTGAACGATTTCTCAACCATCTTGTTGTGGAACTGAAATGCTTTCTCAACCTCCCCTTCCCGGCAGTAACCATGAATGATTGTATTGTATGTAGTTTCATCTGGGACTAGACCACTTTCTAAAAGTTCGTTCAACTTATCTATTGCTTGATCAGTTTTTCCATACTGGCAAAGCCCTCCGATTATACAGTTATAGGTAATAATACTAGGAATAACCTGCTTCTCCTTCATTTCATCCCAAACTTTTAATGCTCTGTCCACCATTTCACTCTTAATGTATCCCATCATCAAAGTTCCAAAACTTACCTCATCAATGATATAACCTCGCTTGCTGGCACTATTAAGCAATTGATATGCCTCATCAAGCTTCTTTTCCACACAAAAAGTATGTAGAACAGTATTCAGAGTAAAACTGTCCATCTTGAGACCCTTCCTACTCATCTCATCCATCATCCTAAATGCCTCATCGATTTTCCCTGCTTTGCAAAACCCATTTACCAAAGTATTGTAAGTAACACAATCAGGGGAAGAGCCACTTTCCTCCATCTTCTTTACAGTATCACAAGCTTCATCCATCTTCCCTTCCTTACAGAACCACTTGACCAAAATGTTGTGAGTAACCGCATTCGGTTTCACTCCCTTTTTGTCCATTTCATCAATCAACTTAAACGCCTCTCCGCTGCTCCTCTTCTCAAAGCACCCATTAATCAATGTGTTATAAGTGATCACATCAGGCAACAATTTCAGGCGCTGCATCTCATCCCGAAGTTTAAAAGCCTCCTCAATCCTACCTTCCTTACATAACCCACTAATCAACATATTGTAAGTCCAAATATCGGGCAACAAATTGTTCTGCGTCATCAATTCAATGATCTTTGCAGCCTCCTTCAACCAACCCAACTTACAATACCCACAAACCAGAACATTATAGGTGTTTCTATTCGGAACCAATCCTCTATGTTTCATGTCCAACAACAAGTTCCGGGCCTCCGCCAACTGCCCCTTCTTACACAACGCATCCAATATCGTATTGTAAGTCACATTATCAGGCACACAATCAAACTCCCCCATACTACTCAACAACTCCAAAGCGTCCTTAAACTTGTTCTCCGAGCAATACCCACGTATCAAAATATTGAAACTAGTCGTACTGGGGCTAACCCCCAACCTAATCATATCCTTGAAAATTGCCTTACACATCGAAATCGAGTGCGTAGAAGGGAATCTTACCAGCGCATTGAGAAGAGTGTTGCAGGTGAGCAAATTGGGGGTGAAATGGTGCCGCTTCATCTTGTGGAAGATCTGGGCGGCGAGGTGTGGCTTTCCGGACTGAATATAGGCACCCACGGAGGTATCAAGAAGGGCTTTGGAGGCTCTTGGGAGGCTGCGGTTGGGGTGGAGGAGGGCCTGGTGGAGATGGTTCTGCCGATCGGAGGAGATGAACGAGACAAGGAGGGACTTGGCGTCGGAGAACTTGTTGTGGCGGAAGAGGGAGGGGAGGAGGGCGAGGAGTGGGGTCGGGGACCGGGTGAGGGAGGGAACGTGGGTCCGTGACCATTGGTAGAAGGAGAGGAGGGTGGTTGGCTGGGAACCCAGGGAGTTGGAGGAGAGGATGGAGGTGAGGAGGCTCTCTGTCAGGTGGGGAATGTATGAGCTCAAGGCATGGAGTGGTGGGGTCTTGCTGGAGGTGAGGATACTTGTTATGCTTTGGAGGAGCTGAGGTTGGGTTATTGCTGTGGGTGTGGGAGGGCTCATGTTTGGTCTGCAAGTTTTGACCACCATAGTTTGCACAACAACCATTGCAGAGCACAGACACTCGAAATGGGCATGGCCATTTTCGCTCTCAAACCGTATATATGTATGTGTGTACATATACATATACATATACATATACATATACATATGTTATATTTGAAGAAAAATTGGGCATGATACACTGTACAATTCTTGATGAGGTCTATAGCGGGATTCTAAGGGCAATCATCAAGAACATGCCTAGTTGTACTCTTTTTTTTTTTTTTTTTTGGCAAGTAATTGTTTATAATTTCAAATAGAACTTCTATTTGTTTCTCATTTATTAGCATGTAAATTTGATGCTATTGAGTATTAGTAGTTTGTGTTCTAAAAGTGTAAACCAAATTTTACTCTTATTGGCAGCTTATTATGCCCATTTGGTTAAACCATTACCACTCATCCCATTTTTATATCCATTAGAATGGATGTATTTTTTGTTCAACGAGTCTAACTTTTTTCATTCCAATGATTTACTGAAGTGGGTATTTATTTCAACAATTTATTTTTTCCATTCAAATGTTACATTAGTCACATCAATCATTAGAATGATTTTTTTCTTCTTAGAATAGGAATGGAACTCCCTCTTGTTTTCGAATGATCCATTCTAATTATAATGCATTTTATTTTATTTCACTTCAAATATCTCTTATTCCAATTATAACTCATTCCACAATTTATATTTAAATACACTTATTCAAATGAGTGAATCAAACATATTTTTTTCGTAATTAACGAACATTAAACATATCAATATACTAAATAATTTTCAAACTCTAATATTTAAATATATAAGTACATATAACTCTCCAGTTCATTATTTTACTAAAAATATATATATAAGTAGTGTAAAAGTAGATATATCTATTTGTATAATAATTTTTTCATGTGAATATATATATTGAGACAAGTAGGATGTCATTATGCTAATATCATTCATATATCATACTCGCATATTAATAGTGCAATTATTCTCCACTTTGATCATTATACCCACATATTAACAATGCAATTATTCTCCACTCTAATCATTTTCCCCGCTTGAGCAAATTTTTCTATTTCTCATTTAGATAGATAATTATAGATGCTCATAACCTTATATGGCTATCCCTGAGGCAAACTGCAAAAGGATAGTATTACTTATGGGTGTTCATAGCCGGTCTGGACGGTCTAAATCGCCAATTCAGAAACCAATTTAAATGTGCGGTTTGACCGGTTTACCAATCTGTGCGGTTTGAGTTGGTCAATTCAAACCGGCCAAACCGCACCTACATTTTTGCGGCCGATTTGGGTAGTTTCCGCGGTTTGAAAACTTACAAAATTTGAATTATTACAATATCAGCTAAGCTCATATCATAATTATATTTCATCTAAAATTTAAAGTCCAAATATAAAATGAAACCATAATATAGTTAAAAGCTACAACCAAATCGAAAGTCCTAGTAAACTTATATTTTAGTTATAACTTACAACCTAATCAAAATTGAATAGCAAACTTAAAATCTTTAATCTTAAACACATAACAACAACAAGATTTAAAGTCTAAAATATCATAAGAGTCTTAAGTGACATAGTCTTAAATGAGCTAAAAGTAATAATTACTCAATTAAAATGAATGAGCTTAAATTTTTAATTATTAATATACATATTTTTTCTAAAAATATGTATATACAAATTTATTGGTCGGTACGGTTTGAATCCGATCAAATTTATTCAAAATCGAAAACCGAACTGGCTAAATCGGTTTTTATTTTTTCTAAACCGTAACCAACCATTTAAGAAAATAATCCGCCTGAATTGGGCAGTTTGGACTGAATTGGACAGTTTATATGGTTTGACAGTTTTTTTGAACACCCCTAGTGTTACAAGTGCTCTTTTTGGACGGAGAGTGGGTATTTTTGGTCTTTGGATTTTTTTGTTCTTTTTTTTAAAGATAAAATTCAGAAAGAAGCATGACCCCAGACGGAGACCAAACTATTCAGTTACTAACCTTCGATTCGAATAGCGCCAAAACTTAAAAAGAAGATATTTTTCAGTCATTAAAACTATTGTATCCATTTTTCTTATCTCCTCCAAAACACTGTCAACTATCTCTTGTAGCCATTCTTAAAACTTGAATAGATATTTCTATATCCAGCTTTCTTAGCCAAGTTCCCAAAACTGAATTCAGCCATGGCGTGTTCTCCAAACCCAATATCAGCACTCGCTTTCACCAACCTATCACTGCCCAAAAGGGCTTCTTCGCCTTCTACTCTAAACCCAAAAGCCATGGCCAAAGAGGTTCACTTTAACCAAGATGGTTCAACAAGAAAGAAACTTCAGGTAAACTTGAGAAGCCACTAGTTTGTAACTTTCACTATTCCTTATTTGGGTTTTGACGCAAATAATTTTATTGACTAATTTTAGTTTTGGTTCTGTCCTCAGGCTGGAGTGGACATGGTGGCCGGGTTGCTTGGTGTTACATTGGGCCCAAAAGGAAGGAATGTGGTGCTGCAGAATAAGTATGGACCCCCAAAGATTGTCAATGATGGAGAGACCGTTCTCAAAGAGGTATAATGGCACTGGCGCATACATATGAGTCCTTTTATCCTTACTAGTTTATGCACATCAATCAAAGTTTTAAAGGTTGAGAATGGCTTGGCTCAAATTTCACATATGAGTTGCTTTTATACTTAGTATACAGGTGTTTATAGTGTAGGTTTGGGTTTTTGACAATTGAAAGTAACAACAATTATAATGTGCGTGGATTTGTTCAAAGATTGAGTTGGATGATCCTTTGGAGAATGTTGGAGTCAAATTGGTAAGGCAAGCTGGGGCCAAGACAAATGACCTTGCTGGTGATGGTTCTACCACGTCCATCGTTCTTGCTCAAGGTCTTATCGCCGAGGGTGTGAAGGTATTAACAAGACAGAATACATGGCTTTCTTTTTAAAAGGTGCAAAAAAATTCTTGTTGTGATCTGTTGAGCAACTACATGTGTATTTATATATACACTCATACTGAGCATACATACATTCATACATTTACATATCATGTGGTCTACTTGGAAGCTCTTTCTTAAAGTACTGGGATTTGGTAGGTAGTAAGTTAGCATAAGATTGGGTAGAATATGAAGTAGCTTTTTACCTGTGTTCATTTTTTTGTTGCTTACTTTTTCGGTTAATGTTTAAGCTTTGTGCAGGTTATTTCGGCTGGCATGAACCCTGTCCAAATTGCTCGTGGGATTGAGAAGACTGCAAAAGCCCTTGTTTCTGAACTCAAAATGATGTCCAGAGAGGTGAAGAAGTTTGTTTTTCTTCGTTTATCTCCTTATGAGGATTAAAAACACACAATGTATATTCAGTCAAAATTATGCAAGCAAAGAGCAAAACTATGTGATAAAACAAAGTAACTTTGCTCAATTTAATTTTCAGACAATGTAATGTTGCAGATTGAGGATCATGAGCTTGCACATGTTGCTGCAGTTAGTGCAGGGAACGATTATTCCGTGGGGAACATGATTTCTGATGCTCTTCAACAAGTAGGAAAAAGGGGTGTTGTCACAATCGAAAAAGGAAAGTGTACAGAGAACAGTCTACAAGTTGTAGAAGGAATGCAATTTGATCGAGGATACTTGTCTCCTTATTTTGTCACTGATCGGCAGAAGATGATAGTCGAGTTTCATAATTGCAAGGTAAGGACTCGAGGTTTATAAAAGCCTGAATGTGCTTCTGTAGAGTAATTTTTCAAATTCTTTGTTTGCAGTTGCTTTTGGTCGATAAAAAAATTACAGACCCAAAGGAGATGTTTAAAATATTGGACAATGCAGTTAAAGAGAAGTATCCAATTGTGATAGTTGCAGAGGGCATTGAGCAGGAAGCTCTGGCTCCAGTAATTAGAAATAAACTCAAGGGTGTGCTGAAGGTAGTTGCTATTAAGGCTCCTGCATTTAATGAGCGCAAGAGCCATTACTTAGATGACATCGCCATCTTAACTGGAGGTAGTAGATTAACTCCAACTAAGAATTTCAAGTTTATTTCCTCTTTCTTCTCTCTATTTTATTTTTTCTTTGAAATTTTTTCCATATATTATTTTGGGACTGATAACTTAGGAGCAAAGATTACATTTCATATTTTAATCAGAAATTCTTGGTATTATTTGCAAATGAAGGCAACATACAATCCAACATCCATTGATGGAAGTTAACATAACCAGTTTTCAAGTTTTATGTACTTAACTTGAGAACTTAACAGCTATTCTTTTGTTTCTAGCCTCGTGAACACATTGCTCGTTGTCGTTCCTGAATGAGTTGGCCCTTCATATGTTTTGCAGGCACGGTAATCAGAGATGAGATGGGTTTGACTCTTGATAAGGCTGGGAAGGAGGTATTAGGTACAGCTACAAAGGTTGTGATAACTAAAGATTCTACGTTAATTGTGACTGATGGGAGCACCCGGGAAGCAGTTGACAAGAGGGTCACTCAAATCCGGAGACTAGTTGAGGTGCACTTAACATACTTTAGTTATGCTATGTTGAATGCCCTGCTTCTTCCAGGTTCCATGTTTACACCATAAATTGCAACACTAGACATATGTCAACAACAGTGTTTTATATTCTTTTAATTTTCAGAACACTGAAGAAAAATTTCCAAAAAAGATACTAAATGAAAGAATTGCAAGGCTATCAGGGGCAATTGCTATTCTTCAGGTAAGCAAAAATCTTACCCTTCGTCAGCATTATGATATCTGCAAATTTGGACTTTCTGACTACCTTCTAACCCTACGATGTTGCCAATTAAATCATAGGTGGGGGCCCAAACACAAGTTGAGTTAAAGGATAAACAACTTAGAATTGAAGATGCCTTGAATGCAACTAAGGTAGCTTATAGCTTTTCTTTATCATCTTAGATACTGATATCTCAATCACCAAGGTCTGTTTTCAAGCTATGTTTATCATAGGCTGCAATAGAGGAAGGTGTTGTAGTTGGCGGTGGCTGTAGCCTTTTGCGGTTATCAACCAAGGTGGATGGTATCAAAGAAGTCTTGGACAATGATGAACAACGGGTACCTCTTGTTTTATATTTTAATCTACCTCTTGCCAACTAGCTCAGTAAATATTGACACCGTATTCTTCCTATGTGGATTCAGATTGGAGCTGAGATCTTTAAACGAGCTTTAAGTTATCCCGTGAAACTAATAGCGAAAAATGCGGGTGCAAATGGCAGCGTTGTTGTGGAGAAGGTTTGCACATACTACTGCATCCTAGTCTATGATTAACGATTACGCAACTGAGATTTCCGTGCCTTTCATGATTCTCAAACATTTGTTGCTCATCATGATAGATCATGAATCCAACAAACTACCCACTTATCAACCTTTGCAGATTCTATTGGAGGATAATACAGAGTTTGGGTACAATGCTGCAAAAGACTGTTACGAGAATCTGATGAAATCTGGAATCATGGATCCAACGAAGGTGTATTATGTTATCAAGTTATCAATTCCTGATGAAACAAACAAACATAAACATGTGGACTTTGGTCATAGGAAAACTTATGATCAATTTAATTCCACCAATTATGACAGCTACCAGTTGACAGAAGGATAGCATTTTGGATAGTCCCATGAAAATATCACATTATCACTTATCAACATTTAAAGCAACTTGATGAAATGAGATCAGGAAAAAAAAAGAAAAACCTGCTAGTGAAGAAAACTTTCAATTTTAGGCATTAAGCTCTCCAGCTATTAAATAAGTGAAATAAAAGTGATCTAATTAAAGTCTAGACTGATTTCTTTGTCCTTTAATTATCAGTTCAGTAATTCTGGAGGCGATAGAAAAAGCCGTCACCAGAATCAATATATTGGCTATTACATTAAAAATGTGATACATTTGAATTCTAATATGCATTTTCACGCTCTCTCTTCGTATCTAAATTCTGGGATGAAATTACACTTATCTAACTCTTTTTATTTTTATTTTTTTAAATGGATCAGGTAGTTAGATGTTGTTTAGAGCATGCAGCCTCAGTAGCCAAAACTTTTCTGACATCCGATGCTGTTGTGGTTGATATTAAAGAACCACTGCCTGTTCGAAGGAGACCACCAATGCCAATGCCGACACCAACACAAATGCCGATGCCAATGCCAATGCCAATGGCAACACGAACACCAGTGCCAATGCCAATGGCAACACGAGGTAAACTTGCCAAACGAGTGGCTGCAGATACATTTATCTGAGTACCTGTTAAACTGTGAATAGATTATGGTCATCATCAACCTAACCAAGAATTTAATGCACAATTGTACAGGTTTTGGACCAATTGGTTTGTAGAATGACAGATGGATTTAGATACTGTTACTTGCTCAGATCTCAAAATCCTACTTCCGATTTCCATCATGCATTGTAAATATGCAAAGGGGTCATACAAGAGTCATGAAAAAGGATATAGTTTTCAATATACAACACATGTATATACTATATCCTCCAAAATTTGATTGGAAATTTGGAATTTTTCTTGATATCTTCTCACAGTGTAAATATAACACAGTAACCAATCAGTGGCAGGTTTGAACAGAGGCGTACCACTACATTTTCCACCCAAGATTACATGTACAAGTATTTAGTTGTTCATGTACTCTAATCGCATTTCAAACTTTCCTTTCACGAATTCAGCTTCTATGTATCTAGAGAACATGTATTGGACTTCTACTATCATTTGTAACATTAAAAGAAAGTGGCAATGTAACAAGGCTAGACTCAGTAGTATGTTGTCCAAGTATAAAATCTTACTCCTGGTAGCGTGTTTCCATAGATTTTTATATTTGAAATTTAGAGATCTTGCTTTGTATTTATTTTCTTCATCTTTCATGTCTTTTAGATTGCTCCATTAATATTGTTTTTCATCCTTCAGTTCCTTCTTTCTTTATTCACCTCTTTTTAGCTCTTCTATCATTCCATCTACCACTCTGCAGTTACCAAAAAGAAAAAAAAAAAAAAAAAAAGAATGGATGTCTGTCTATTCATTTCTTCTTCAACATTATCGGAGATTACTGCTAAACGGATACAGAAACAGTTAAGCTATGCAATCCACTAGAAGAGAAATGTTCGTCTTCTTACAAGTCAAGTCGATAGGTTGACTATAAGAAGACTGGTGAACCAACAAGTGGAGGCAGTAATAAGGAATTTGGATGTAATTAATCCAGAAGTTGAGAGCTGGCTGAGCAATATGGAACACGCCATAGCGGAAATAGAGGCGAGTTTTGCGGAAGACAGAGTATCAAATATGTGTTGCTTCGATAGGTGGTGTCGAAATCTCAAATCGCGTTATTCCTTGGGTAGAAGAGCTATGAGGATGTCTCTGATCATTGATGAAATCCTTCAAGATGGGAACTTCAATAATATATCATATCCTGCTCCTCCTCCGAGGGTAGCATCTGTGTCCATACAATATTCTGAGCATTCAGTAGTTGTAACTCAAGCCATGACTGTGGTCCATGAAGTAGGCACCTCCTCCGCAACATCCAACCAACTTGTTCTTGCACCTTTAGCTTTTAAGTTAAGAACTTCGTTGATTGAAGACGTCATAGATGCTCTGAAGGGTGACTAGATTAATCCCATTGTTATATGTGGGATGCGTGGTATTGGTAAGACAACCATGTTGAGAGAAGTTAACAACAGAGCAAAAGCATAGTCTTTGTTCAATGAGTTTGCATGGGAATATGTCACCCGAACCCCTGTCTCATTGAAGATTCAGGATGAAATTGTTAAGTTTCTTGGATTCAAGAAGAAGTTTTTAGAATATAGTAGCTTACAATTAAGAAAGGAAATGTCGTATGAAAGATTATTAGAACCAAGTATGAAGGTCCTTGTAATATTGGAGGGGACATTACCCTCCAAAACTAGTGAATAATGGCTCTTTTGTGAGCTGTCTAAAGATAGCTGTCAATATCAAGAAAAAAGTGTCATCGTCCTTATCCAAGTGTCCTTCAATTCTACAACTGTAATGTACCTTTGTAATATTCCCTTTTGATTTCTTGATCAGCTTTTGTATATAAGTTGATGCTTTTTTGTATACCATCGCATAATTGAATATATCAACATACATTCTCTCTTATATTTAACCTTTATATGGTATCAGAGCTCAGTCTGACAACCTCGACTTCCCCTAAAATCTAAAATGGTAGAAGAGAATGAAAATGTCAGAATACTAGACATCCAACCTATCCAAGTCATCAACCCCTCCAACCAAGTTATCACTATTTGGCCTGATGATACCAACTTTCTTCTCTGGCGACAATGGGTGATGGCCATGATTCGTGGATATGGGCTGGACGACTTCATAAATGGGACGACACCATGTCCGGCTACTACTCTTCCCATCGAAGGGGAAGGACTCATTCTACAGAACCTAGAATACGAGGCCTGGCACAGACAAGACCAACTACTGGGGTCATGGCTCCTTGGCTCTATGACTGAAGGAGTACTCACGCAAATGGTGGGGTGCAACACCACATAAAACATCTGGAACACTATTATTAGGGTGATCTCTTCTCAAAACCAATGCCAAAAATTATGCAATACAAGCTTCAAATTCAGACCTTGAAGAAAGAAGGGCTCAGTATGAAGGGATACATTGTCAAGATGAAAGCTTTTTCAGATATTCTAGCATCTGCAGGTCATTCCATTTCTGAACAAGATCAAATCTTATACATCCTGGCTGGATTAGGTACAGAGTATGACTCTATAGTTGTGCTATTGACCTCAAGGGTCAAACCCTACAAGTTGCAAGATGTAGTAGCTCTCTTGATGGCATATGAGATTTGCTTGGAGCACCACTAAGTCAACACTGATGGCTCCCAACCTATTGCAAATCTGACTACACTACATAGGCCAACCACTAACAGCAGTACCAACAATTTCAGAACCAACCAAGGTGCAGGACACTCAAGGAAGAGGGTGTGGTTGAGGATATGGTAGAAGAAACAATGCAAACAGGCCTCAGTGCCAGCTCCGTGGCAAATATGGACACACAGTCCATAAATGCTACTATCGTTTTGACATCAACTTCATTGGTTTTAACAACTCTGGAAACTCCTCCACCAACACCTCCAATAACAATCCAGCAACATTCATGACAATACCTGACTTGCTGACAGATGGAGTTTGGTTTCCTGACTCTGGGGCCTCTAGCTATGTCACAAATGACTTAGCCAATCTTAACTTTGGTGCTGTGGACTACTCGGACAGCACCAAACTACTAGTAGGAAATGGTGCAGGTTTGAACATAAAACATATTAGGAATTCAACTTTATCTTGCACACGTACAAATAAATATTTTCTTTTAAAAAGATTACTATATGTGCCTAGAATATCAAATAACCTGATTAGCATGTCACAATTTTCAAAGGATAATAAAGTATTCTTTGAATTCTATCCTAACTTTTGTTCTATTTAGGACCTGGAAATAGGGGAGCTACTTCTTCAAGGGAAGCTTGACAAGGGTTTATATCATTTACCACTCTTCACATGCATCCATCAAGATACCTCCAGAATCCGTTCGCCTTTTGTTTTCAAGTTCAAACAATTAGCGGCAAGATTATAGTCGTAGCACTAATCTTAGTAGTCCTAGAGTCAATTCTGTTTCTGTTTTCAATATTCAATCAAAAGTGACACCCTTAGAACTTTGGTAAAGAAAATTAGGCCATCCAAGATCCCGAATTGTAAAGAGTGTCATGAATCTTTGTAATGTCAAAACTACAATGAATGAATATTTTTTTTTCTTTTTGCTCAACTTGCCAACTTGGTAAAAGTCACAAATAACCCTTTCCTAATTCAAAAACTGAATACACTGCACCTTTACAGTTGGTACACAGATCTTTGGGGACCATCTCACATCACATCTACAAATGGATTTAAATATTATGTCTCATTCATAGATACCTATTCTCGATATACCTGGATATATTTTCTCAAACGAAAATCAGAAGTTTACAAAATGTTCTTTCACTTCAAAAATATGGCAGAACTACATCTTAATCATAAATTGAAAACACTCCAAATAGACTGGAGAGGTAAGTACAAGGGGCTCACCTCATTCTTACAAACACACGGCATCACTCATAGACTTTCCTGTCCAAAAACCTCTGAACAAAATGGCATAGTGGAACGAAAACACAGACATATTGTAGAATTAGGACTCACACTTTTAGCACAGTCCTCATTACCTATCAAATTATAGGATGATACTTTTGTGGCTTTTGTTTATCTTATCAATAGACTTCCTACCCCGGTCCTCAATGGTGAAAATCCTCTTGAAAGACTCTTCAAACAAAAACCCTCATATAATGACCTGAAAGTCTTTGGATGCTTACGTTTTCCCCATCTAAGAGCTTATAATAATCACAAAATACAGTTCAGGTCCATTCCTTGTACCTTACTGGGTTACTAGAGTAGGTTGGTCATGTTGATCAGGAGTGTTGAGAATTGTGGAAGCTTTAGTATGATTAAGGTCATTTACGGGTAATGGATGAGGTTCAGGAAAATGGACCATTGGTGGAGTGGAGGAATGAGTGAGATTGTGATCAGATGGTTGGACTTGAGCAGTTTGTATTGAAAAAGGAAAAACATTTTCATTGAATACTTCATGACAAGATATGTAAATTCTTCCATTTTGTACCAAGCATTTATATCCCCTATGTATGTGACCCAAATCAGTCGCTCGTGCCCACTCCAACTCACTCACCTCTCCATGAAGCCGAATTTTCAATTTATAATGTTCAAAATGCACCATCTTCTAACCAACTTGCAAGTACCTCACAAAGGTAGGAAACAACTAATGTTCATCTAATGATCACTCGAGCCAAACATTGAATTCACAAGCCAAGAGTCATTGTAACCACTACCCTTGATCATAAGAAACCTACCAATGTCAAAGAAGCTTTTCAAAACACTCACTAGAAGACAGATATGTTGGTTGAATTTCAAGCATTGCTGCAAAATAAGACCTGGACACTAGTACCAGTCCTGGCAAACATAAAGATTATTGGCTGCAGATGGATATTTAAGATTAAAAGGCACCCCGATGGGATAATATCAAGATATAAGGTCCGTTTAGTATCCAAAGAATATAATCAGGTGGCAGGGTTTGACTATACTGAGACCTTCAGTCTAGTAGTAAAGCCATTTATTATTCGAGTTGTTTTAGCAATTGCCTTGACTCGTGGATAGTCTATAAGGCAGCTTGATGTGAATAATGCCTTATTGAATGGCATTCTACATGAGGAAGTCTATATAATGCATCACTCGGATTTGAACAAAGAACAACTAGCATTCTATGGTCTGCAAACTTAATAAAGCACTGTGTGGCTTGAAACAAGCCCCCCGTTCTTGGTTTGATAAAATACGATTGTGTCTACTTGCTTTTGGGTTTACAACTTCCAAGTCCGATCCGTCCCTCTTCACTAAATTCCATAAGAGTATGACACTCTATATTCTAGTCTATGTTGATGATATTCTTATCACGGGAAGCCATCCTGCATATGTTCAAGCTCTTATCGCACATCTTCATCATGCTTTCTCTCTCAAAGACCTTGGACCCTTACACTATTTTCTTGGTATCGAGGCCAAACCCAATTCCCAGAATTGAATTCTATTATCTCAATCAAAGTACATTTCAAATATGCTTGAAAGATCCAAAATGCTTGAAGTAAAAAGCATTGTCACTCGTATGATTACCAATTCCCCACTGTCAGCAGCCCAAGGAGAAATGTTTGATAACCCATAACTCTATCGAAGTATCATCGGGGCCTTGCAATATGCTACAATCACAAGACTAGAAATTGTCTATGCAGTGAATAAAGTTTGGCAATACATGCATAAGTCACCTGACATTCATTGGAAAGCCGTCAAATGAATTCTCCGATATCTCAAAGGGATATTACACCATGTTCTGTTATTCCAAAAATCTACTCATATATCCTTTACTGGTTTCTCAGATGCAGATTGGGCAACCAACATTGATGATCGTCGCTCTACTTCTGGGTTTTGTATCTTCCTTTGCTCTAATCTAATTACCTGGTGTGCTAAGAAACAACACTTTGTCTCTAGGTCTAGTACTAAAGCCGAGTACAGAAGTTTGACCAATGCCTCTGCTGAAGTTATTTGGCTCTAATTGCTCCTACAAGAACTCCATGTTGAACAATCTTCGACTCCCACATCATCTAGTACGACAGTTTATCCAATGTTATGCTCTCAGCCAACCCAATTCTTTACTCTCGGACAAAGCACTTGGAGTTGGACCTTTACTTTGTTCGTGAACGGGTTCATAATGGTAGTCTCACAGTTCAACATCTACCATCTATTGATCAAATTGCCGATATTTTCATAAAACCTTTTTCAGCAACACGATTCCAGCACTTCAGGAACAAACTGAATGTCATTTCTCCAACTACCATCAGTTTGAGGGGGCATATTAAGGAAGCTAATGAAGATCTTAATCAGAATACTAAAGAAGATAATCCACATGATCAAGAGACCTTCCAAAACTAGTGAATAACGGCTCTTTTGTGAGCTGTCCAAAGACAGTTGTCAATATCAAGGAATAGGCGTTATCATCCTTCTCCAAGTGTCCTTCAATTCTATAGGTGTAATATACCTTTGTAATATTCCCTTTTGATTCTTTGATCAGCTCCTGTATATATGCTAATGCCTTTTTATGTACTATTACATAGTCGAATATATCAATATACACTCTCTTTTGTAATTAACCTTTATATAGAGAAAGTGTATCGACCAATAGAGTTAAGTTACAAGTACTTGGATAGTGAGGAAGCCAAACCATGTTTCTTGCTCTGTTGCCTCTATCCAGAAGAGAGTAGTATAAGGATAGAGGATTTGGTACAACATGGATTTGGGCTTAGACTATTTAAAGACATCAAATCTATGGATGAGGGAAGAGATTACATGGAAGCATTCATCGATCGACTCAAGAGCTGCTTTTTGTTGTTAGATAATAACAGAAAAGTATGAGTCAAAATGCATGATGTGGTACGTGATGTTGCTTTATTTATTACTTCTTAAGATTCTCATAAAAAGAATGCTTCCAGAGAAGAAAATGAATTTTTTGTAAGACATAGAGTAGAACTAGAAGGTTGGCCCAGAATTGAAGGCATTCATACACAACAATACACTTCTAGTGCAATAACAACTAGTGATACTACTAATCAAGATGCTGCCAGAGTGACTCATTCAAAAACCGAACTTTTGTTGTTATTATGCACAGATAATGCAACAAAACTGCCAGAGACGACCTTAATAGGAATGGATTAGCTCAAGGTTTTAGATGTCCAAAGCATAAATATGCTATTAATAGTGCCAACTCTTCCAATTTTTTCGAACCTTCTAACATTATGTTTAGAACATTGTGAATTGGGTGATGTTTTTATGATTGGAAATCTATGGACACTAATCACTACTACAAAAATAGCTTTCCATGCTTATAGGGCTTCGTGGTAGAAAAACCACATCGCTTTATAAGCGATGTAGAAACAGGTGACGTGGTAGGTCCCCATAATACGATGTCACTTTATAAGTAGCGTGGTATAGTGACCTATCAGGTAGGCCCTAATAATTGACAAACGTTACTTTTCAGGGGGTACCACGTCACTTTTCCAGGGAGCATATGGCCAAATTTCAGGATGGCCTACCACGTCGCTTCCTTACAAAGCGACGTGGAACCTACTTCTAGAGGGCATAAAACCTCTTCAAACTAGAACCAAAATTGGCAAAAAAATGGCTCAAAAAAACCTGCAAGCAATAACCAGTAATCCAGCAAATAAATTTCAGTAATCTAATATACAAATTATATTTTTACATAGCTAAGTCCTATATGAAGCACTTAAACTAATCCAAATTATAATTCTAGTCACCTAATTAGACTACCAAAGATACAAAGTTAATATAAATAGGATAGTAGTGTGAGTCACCCATCATGATGCGTACTCTATATGCTCATCAGCCCATTCCTCTCAGACTTCATTGATCTCATCTATAGTGTATATGTCTTTGTTACGGCACTGCAAATTTAAATGTGTATAAGTTAGATATAAATCATGTATTGATAATTAGTATACTTATGCAATAAAGATAAGTGTTAAGTTAGAAAGTTATACCGAAGTAGTAATATACTCATACAGTTTAGCATCCATAACCATTTCTTGCTTCATGCGCATCACGTAGAAACCACACTCTATATTATTTAGTTGGTGTGGGCACGAAAATTCTAATGGAGTTTTCAATTCATATTTGTGAGCAAAAATAAATCCATATAATCTAATAATATAAATTAGCAAAATTTAAAATGTATCTTAACTGACTCCCAATCAGGTTCATTTTGCATCCTTAGAATTTTGTTTGCTGGTCTCAAGTCTTTCATATCAATTTCCCTAGTCAACTGTACCTTTAATTATTGGACTCGGTCTTTGTTGAAGCATGCTACTAACATATTATCCACGTACAACAATAAGATAATGAAATCACCATCTTCATCAAACTTTTCAAAGTATGTGCAGTAGTCTAAACTAAGTCTGTTGTACCCAAGGCTTATAATGAAAGAATCAAATATCCTATAGCAATACTTTGGCACTTGTTTGAGGCTATATAGAGATTTATTCAATCAACAAACCAAGTTCTCCTTGCCTATTTCAGCAAAAGCTTCTAGTTGGAGCATATAAATCTCTTCTTCAAGTTCTCCATGAAGAAAAGTAGTTTTCATATCTAGCTGCCCTAGATGTAATTCAAACATAGCAAACATCGCTAGGACTACTTTGACTATTGTGAGTCAAACCACAGGTGAAAGTATCTCGTTAAAGTCAATACCTTCTTTCTAATAATATCTCTTTACCACCAATCTCGCATGATACCGCTCCACTTGATCATTGTTATCACGCTTGATCTTGTAGAACTATTTGTTTCCAATGGCCTTCCTTCCTTGTGGTAGCGAAACAAGATCCCATGACTTGTTCTTGTGAAGGGTTTCAATCTCTTCTTATATTGTTGTCATCCACAGAGATACATCCGAGCTTCTGGTAGCCTTATGGAAAGTTGTTGGCTTACCATCCTCTGTTAAAAGGCAGTATGCAATGTTGCTCTCAGTAACATAATCTGAGTATTATGTCGGTGGTCTTCTCACACGAGTTGACCGACGAATTTCAGAAACCTTTTCCTCGACTCGTTCTTCTACTTCATGCTCTGGTGCTGCCTCAAAACAATCTGAATCTTCAGCATTCTTTTCTACCTGAACTATAGTAGTTTCTGAATTGCTATCACTCCATTCTCGTAGTTTATTTTCTGCAAATATCACATCTCTGCTGATGACAACCTTATGAGCAGTGGAATCCCATAAGCGATACCCCTTAACTCCATCAGTATATCCCAAGAATATATACTTTCTGGACTCTGAATCCAGTTTTGTGATTTCTTGAGCGTTGTACATCACATACATAAGACTTCTAAACGTATGTAAACGAGAATAATCAACTGGCTTACAAGTCTATATCTCTATCGGTGTCTTCAGATCAATTACAGTTGATGGAGACCAATTAATCATATAACAGGTAGTTTTGACTGCTTCTGCCCAAAATATATTGGGTAGACCTGTAGCTCTCAACATTGCTCTTATCCTTTCTAACAAGGTTTTGTTCATCCGCTCTATCACTCTATTTTATTGAGGAGTGTACGTTACTGTAAACTACCTCTTGATACATTCTTGTTGACAAAAGTTATCAAATTCATCGCTTATATATTCTCCTCCATTGTCCATCCTTAAACACTTGATCTTTTCTCTAGATTCAAGCTCTACTCACGCTTTGAATATTCTAAAAATTGAAAATACATCCACCTTCCTCTTAATAGGATACATCCAACATCTCCTGGAGTAATTATCAATAAAAGATACAAAGTATTTAACTACTCCTAAGGATGCCACCAGTGCTTGCCAAATATCAGAGTGAACCAAATCTAGAACCATTTTACTTCTAGAACTGGATGTGCTCAACTTTAATTTATGTCACTTACTTGTGACACAATGCCCATAAAAAAGTAAGGATACCTTTGTGAGACCAGGAAGCAGCTTCTGTTTAGAGGCCTCGTTTTGACATATGGCTAAGCTTACGATGCCACATCATCATTGATTCTTCTCCGGAATTTGTTGAAGCAACAGATACCTTCGCTTCCAACAGTGTATCCCTTCACATATCGCACCTCTTGAATAATACGAATAGTGCCATCGTACATTTTCATCTTGATAGTACCAATCTCAGCGATATCTAAGGTATGATCGTTACCCATTAACACAAATCCTCTAGAGACAAGTTCATATGTGTGAAACCATTCTCTGTGAGAAGTCATGTGACATGTTGCTCCCAAATCCACTAACGAAACATCAGTGAGTTGCCTTTTATCCTTCGAAATCGTTGCTACTTTGCTATATATGATTTCTCCATTATCTGAAATACTTGCAATATTTCCCTGAGTATTCGATGACTCGGGGTCTTTTCTTCATGAATCTCCATTCTTCTTGAGTTGCCAAACTCCCTTTTGACGTGCCCTTTCTTGTCGTAGTGACAACATTTGACATTCTTTTTATTTCTTGATTTTGATCTACCATGACTCTGGCTCCCACTGGGGCCACGCTTCATTGATCTCTCTCTCGATGTCAAAGCATCTGCTTGCTATGACCTTACCAATCCGTCTTCCTTATTTTTACGGCGATTTTCTTCTTCAAGAACAACAACTATAAGATCGTTAAAAACTAGAGTTGTAGTATTGCTGATCATACGAATCAGGTAGACTCTGAAATAAGATTTCTACACGTTCATTATCCTCTATTTTATGCTCCATTGTTGTGAACTGTGAAAATAGAGTGTTGAGAGTGTTGATATGGTCGGTTACTGTTGTTAATTCCACCATCCGAACGGTATAAAGCCTTCTCTTCAAGAAAATTTTGTTGTGAAGTAACTTGGCTTGTTACAGCTTTGTCAGTATATCCTATATCTCATTGGCTGACTTCTTCTCTTTAATGCTTAATAGAACTCCATCTGCTAATGCTAGATATAAGTTAGCGACAACATTGCCATCCATCTCGACCCACTTTTTATTATCAGTAATCTTAGCATGCCTTTCCCCAATTGCTACTAGACAATTATCTTTTCTCAAGATCGTCTTTATCTTCATTTTTCACAGAGAAAAATTGCTCCCATTGAACTTCTCAATATTGAATTCTGCTGCTATTTTTGTTCACCATGATTTCTTCAATCACCACTGTTTTCACTGTGCATGAATAGTATCGTATACGTAAATAGTATCGTATACGTGAACAATGTCGTATATATGTATAGTATTATATAAATGAACAGTACTTATATGTGAACAGTATTCTAACCAATGGCTACGGTACCACTATTAGTAGATCGGCTTTGTAGAAGCGATAACACGCAGTTAAAATACGAGTTGAAAAAACTTTGAAAAAGTGAAAAGATAAGGCACACAAAAGATTTAACGTGGCTCACCCAATTTCGGCTATGTCCATGGACAAGTCTGTGAAGAATTTCATTATGAAAAGGAGATTATAACCCACTTCTCTCTAAATAAAAGGAGAGTACAAATAAACCTCTCTCTCTTGAAATAGGAGAAAACGCTCTCTCTAATCAATTTAAGAGAAAACTAAGTGGGACACTAAGAGGAATTCCTAGGTTGAACTCTATCTTAAGTGGAAAAGGAAAAGTTTAGAATAGGATTATAAATGAAGATGTGGAGAGGGGTATTTATAGTTGAACCCCTCTCCCTTCCACTATTCCATATATCCCCCTTTTCCTTTTTTTTTTTCTTTCTTTCTTTGGTCAATAACTTGGTGCCACACTTTTCTACGTAGGCAACACCGAAAGGAGCTGCCAATTTTTTCTTCAAAAATTACGGCACCATGTTGGTGCCGTATTTATTTAACCATTCGACATTTAGAACTTAGATTTGAAGAAAATAACTTTTGAGGAATTTCATTTCCTCTTATTTGAATTTTATCAAAAATAGAAGAAAAAATTTAAGGAAAAATTGTGAAGGATGTTTATAGTAGTGTTGAAGGATTTTGATTACAATAGAAATTAAGGTTATGAAAACGAAACCTAAAGGATTTTAGGAAACTTTCTCCCGACTCTTTTTTCAATTTGACTGTTCCAACTATTCTTTCCATACTAAAATTCAAGTTCCAAAGATAGCATAAATGTTTAACTATAATGAAATTAACTTTTTAAGGAATTTATAATATCAAAATAGAGTCTCTCTCTTACGTTTTCTCTCTACTGGGCAACGAAAGGTGGGAAAACCTAGTCTAACGTTTTCAACGTGATTCCGAGTCGTCTTGATCGAAGACGTACTAGTTTTTCTTTCTGTTTTCTTATTTTCGATTGTTTTTGCTGAATAGTTTCTGGATAATATGGAATTGGATCATGTATTGCGATTGTGTGAACACTTACGATTGGACGATGAGGATGGACTTGTTATTACTTTGAGTAAGGAGAGCTTCACGGAGGGGAATGATCGAATGGATTTCAGTTTGGTCAGGAAGGTATTGAGTAGTCATCCGACACATAGAGAAGGTCTTGAGAATAATATGAGGGCAATCTGGCGTACCACCTTTAAGGTTAGGGTTGAACAACTTAGCCCAAATAATTTTTTTTTTGTTTTAATTTGGTTCAAGAGCATATCGGTAAAGAGTTTTTTCTGGGGGTCCTTGGTCCTTTGAAAAACAACTTATATGTTTGGCAAAACCTACAAAGATTGGAGAGATTAATCATCTAGATTTCTCTTGGGTTTCTTTTTAGATCATTATTCATAATGTCCCAGTCTCCTGTTTGAATGAGCGATGTGCAAGAGAATGGGGTGCTCTCCTTGGAACAGTGGAGGAAGTGAGCGTTAAAGGTGCGACTATGAAAGTTAAGACTCGCATTGACGTGACAAAACCTTTACGACGGGGATTGCAGGTTAGTATTGGGGAAGGGAGGCATGAGATTTCCCTGATATTGCAATACGAGCAATTGCCAAAATTTTATTTCGATTGTGGAATGATTGGCCATAAAGTTCTAGAATGTCCACTTCAAGATGATGAGGATAATCCATTACCAGTTGAGAAGAAAGGTCGACATGGGGTCTGGCTTCGGGCTCCGTCACCACCCCGATAACCCCAAAATATGAGTCATAGGAAGGAGACTAAAGAATCTGTGGAGCGGAATTTGTTGGGTAGATCAAGATCGCCTACTTGGGATTCTGGTGATGGTGGCAATGAAGTAGATTCTTGTCGTCCTCACCCAGGTAAACTCAAAGAATAGGAAGAAGAGAGAATATTGAGGGACGTCACTGTACAAAAAGGGAAAGAAGTTATTCCTGGTACGGGAGAGGAAATGCCATTTCTGTTAGGAGGTGTAAAGGGGACGAGTGATGGGGATAGGTCAAAAACCGTTGTTAAAGAGGATAGTTCAAAGGCTAATGTAAGGAATTTGCATTCTGGAGGGCAGGATACATTAGTGGATATTCTGGTAAAGGATACTACTAAAGGTGTTCATTTTCAAGCCATGGAAAAGTCACACGATTTGATATTGAAGGGAGGTCGAACCAAGCAATGAAAAGCGAAAGGATGTACTCCAAAGATTAATAAAGGAGGGAAGAAGGGTTCGAGCCCCAAAAACGTTATTCCCACTCTTAGTCTTAGAATAGGACATTTTTTGCGGAGATCACCGATCAAAAAACATAACTCTCCTATGAAAATTGATAGTGATGGTTGGAAAGGGAGATCTACTGCTAGTAAGGCAGCTGGGTCGAAGAGGAAACTTTTCATTAATGCTGAAAAAATCTCTGAGTATGGGAAAAAATGCATGACTGGTATTAATGGGAATGGAAAGGAGGAGTCCATTAGTGTTTCGGCGAGCCCTGAATCTCAGGGCCGGCGAGAGCCATGAATTGTCTGAGTTGGAATGCTCAGGGCTTGGGAAACACTAAGATGTTGGTGGCACTTCGTCGTTTGATTCGGCAGTATTCCCCTAATCTAGTCTTCCTGTCCGAGACTAGATTAGCTAGAGTTAGGGTAGAGATAATCAAATTTTCAGTTGGTTTTAGTGGTAGGTTGGTGGTAGATAGTGTAGAAAGGAGTGGTGGTTTGATTTTATTTTGGAATGATAAGGTGGAGATGTTTATTCGCTCCCATTCTCGGGGGCATATTAATGCTTGGGTAGTGAAGGAGAACGAGAGAAGGCAGCAGTTTATCGATTTTTACGGTCATCCCAAACCATGGGAGAGACGCTTTTCCTGGGATCTTCTTCGCTATTTAAGGAGTTTCGATAGTGGACCGTGGTTGTACGAGGAAGACTTTAATGAAGTACTTTCGGTGACAGAGAAGGTTGGAGGATTGACTAGAGCGAATACTGCTATATGCAATTTCAGAGAGGCTCTGGAGGACTGTGAATTGACGGATCTTGGTTTTTCTGGACCTATTACTACTTGGAATAACAAACGTGGTGGCCTGGCTAATGTCCAAGAACATTTAGACAGGCTCGTCTATAATAGAGAGTGGCGAGAGTTATTTCCAAATGCGAGGGTTACCCATTTAGATTTCTTAATAGAATCGGATCATCGACCCTTACTTTTGAATGAGGTGACATGTACAAGTTTCTCAGGAGAAAAAGGAAAAAGATAGTTTAGGCTAGAACCATTCTGGCTTAGAGAAGATGATTACAGGAGAGTGGTGGAGGAAAGATGGGACCGTGGTCTGTTATGCCCCAAAGGAAGTCGCTTTGGTGTTGTGAGGAATTCTTTGGAAGTAACCAGTAAGGATCTGTCAAGTTAGAGTGAGCAGAAGTTTGGAAGATGGCGGAAGAAGATTGATAAGCTCCAATCGACTCTCAACTCTCTTTATACTCAAGCTCATCATCTGGGGACTATTGATAGAATATGCAAACTGGAGAAAGAGTTAGAGACGCTGCTCTACCGAGAGGAATCATACTGGAGACAATTCTCAAGGGTAGATTGGCTAACTGATGGAGATCGCAATACCAAGTATTTTCACAATAAGGCCTTAAATAGGAAGAAGAAGAAGAATGCGATTTTTCGAATTAAAGATAGAAATGGAGTTTGGGTAGAGGAGGAGGGGGAGATTATTGGTGTCTTGGAGGATTATTTCTCTGGAATCTTTTGTAGCACAGAGCCATCGGAGAGTGATCTGTTTGAGGGCACTAGATTTATCAACTCTTTTCTTTCGGAGGCAGATGAATTATGGTTGGAAAGACCTTTTGATGAGGACGAGGTTTTATATGCTTTACGATGTATGGGGTCACATAAGGTGCCGGGTCCGGATGGTTTTCATGCGTGTTTTTTCCAAAGATATTAGAATATTATCGGGCCATCAGTTACCAAAGCGTGTTTGGGAGTGCTAAATAATGGTGAGTCACTGAAGTTGGTAAATTATACCAATCTTGTTTTGATTCCAAAAAAAGCTAATCCGAAAAAGGTGTTGGATTTTCGTCCAATTAGTCTTTGTAATATGGTATACAAGCTTGTGACGAAAACTATAGCCAACTGTTTGAAATCGATCATGCCTCATCTCATCTCCACTAATCAAAGCGCCTTTGTACCTGGTAGACTAATTATGGATAATATGGTGGCAGCTTTTGATATTCTTCACTCGTTGCATAAGAGGAATAATGGTGGGAAAGGATTTATGGCCTTAAAGCTAGATATGAGCAAAGCATATGACCAGGTTGAATGGAAATTTTTACTGGCTGTAATAGAAAAAATGGGGTTTTCGTCTCATTGGTAAAATCTCATTTTTAAATGTATATCTACCTCTAGCTTTGCCTTTTGCCTAAATGGCAAAGTTGTAGGTAGAGTTGTCCTTTCAAGGGGTCTTCGACAAGGATGTTCTCTTTCCCTTATCTGCTTTTATTTTGTGCAGAAGCTTTGTCGTCTTTACTAGTAGCGGCAGAAAATGACTCTTTATTATGTGGCTTTACTTGTTCTAGGAATTGTCCTAGAGTTAATTACTTATTCTTTGTAGATGATTCTCTAATTTTCTCTTGAGTAGAGCTGGATGATAGCCGTCAGCTGATGACAAATTTTTTCTACTTATGAGAGAGCTTCAGGCCAATGTATAAGTATGGAGAAGTCGGCTATTATGTTTAGCCCTAATGTGCAGGAGAATAAAAGAGTAGAGATCCTTCGTATTCTGGGGTTGGTGAGAGTACAATCGCATGATATGTATTTAGGTCTTCCAATAATGGTGGAGCGTAGTAAATACCGTACCTTCTCTAATATCAAGGATCGGCTTTGGAAGAAGGTTCAGGGGTTGGAGACATCAGTTGTTTTCTATTGGGGGAAGGGAGGTGTTGGTTAAGGCCATCCTACAAGCAGTTCCATGTTACCTTATGAGCACATTTAAGGTACTAATGTCTTTATGTAATGAGATATGGTCTATCCTTATTCGTTTTTGGTGGGGATTGTTGAATGGAAATAAGAAAATTGCTTGGGTGAAGTGGGAAAGGCTTTGTTTACTAAAAGCACTGGAGGGTCTTGGCTTTCCAGATCTCCAGGATTTCAATCAGGCATTATTGGCTAAGCAAGCTTGAAGAAGTTTCCAAAAGCCGAGTTCTTTAGTTGCTCAGATTTTGAAGGGAAAATATTTCCCAAATGGCGATTTTCTCAACTCCAAAGAAAAAAATGGGTGCTCCTATCTTTGGCGAAGCATTGGCGTATAGGGGATGGTTCAATGGTTCGCATCAAAGAAGATCCTTGGCTCCCTTGGCCGACCATATTTCGTCCTATCATAAGGCCTTTGGAAACGAATATGAAGGTGGCAAAGCTCTTCTTGAGTCTGGAAATCTGGAATAAAGGCTTGATTTCGGACATGTTTTTTGAGATGGATAAGGAATTGATTTTTTCCATACCTGTTGGAAATGGAGTGCATATAGATAAACAGATACGACATTTTGATACCTTAGGGGAATATTCGGTGAAGAGTGGTTATCGTTTGGCAAGGAGGGAGAACATCCTGAATTTTTCTTCAAGCCAATCTATTATTGCGAAATGGTGGAAATTTTTATGGGCTTTATCCATCCCTCCGAAAGTCAAAGTTTTCATTCGGCAAATTTTCTACGATGCAGTCCCTACGGCGACAAATCTAGTCAAACAACAACTAAAGGTAGATCTCTGTTGTTGTCGATGTGGATTTGTAGAAGAGAACTCAGCCCACATTTTTCTTAACTCCTCCTAAGGACGCCACTGGTGCTTGCCAAATATCATAGTGAACTAAGTCTAGAACTTTTTTACTTCTAGAACTGGATGTGCTGAACTTTAATCTATGCTGTTTACTTATGACATAATACTCATAAAAGAGTAAGGATACCTTTGTGAGACCAGGAAGCAGCTTCTGTTCAAAGGCCTCATTTTGACATATGGCTAAGCTTACGATGCCACATCATCATTGATTCTTCTCCGGAATTTGTTGAAGCAACGGATGCCTTCGCTTCCAACAGTGTATCCCTTCACATATCACACCTCTTGAATAATACGAATAGTGCCATCGTATATTTTCATCTTGATAGTACCAATCTCAGCGATATCTAAGGTATGATCGTTACCCATTAACACAAATCCTCTAGAGACAAGTTCATATGTGTGAAACCATTCTCTGTGAGAAGTCATGTGTCATGTTGCTCCCAAATCCACGAACGAAGCATCAGTGAGTTGCCTTCTATCCTTAGAAATCGTTGCTACTTTGCTATACATGATTTCTCCATCATCTGAAGTACTTGCAATGTTTTCTAAAGCATTTGATGACTCGGGGTCCTTCCTTCAGGAATCTCCATTCTTCTTGAGTTGCCAACACTCCTTTTTGACGTGCCTTTTTTTGTCGTACTGATAACATTTGACATTCTTCTTGATTTCTTGATTTCGATCTACCATGACTCTGACTCCCACTGGAGTCACGCTTCGTTGATCTCCCTCTCATTGTCAAAGCATCTGCTTGCTATAAACTTACCAATCTGTCTTCCTTGTTTTTAAGCCGATTTTCTTCTTCAAGAACAACAGTTGTAAGATCGTTAAAAACTAGAGTTTGGGTATTGCTAGTCACATTTATGATGAGCTGATCATATGAATCAAGTAGAATCTGAAATAAGATTTCTACACGTTCATTATCCTCTATTTTATGCTCCATTGTTGTGAACTGTGATAATAGAGTATTGAGAGTGTTGATATGGTCAGTTACTGTTGTTAATTCCACCATCCGAATGGTATAAAGCCTTCTCTTCAAGAAAATTTTGTTGTGAAATAACTTGGCTTGTTACAGCTTTGTCAGTATATCCCATATCTCCTTGGCTGACTTCTTCTCTTCAATGCTCAATAGAACTCCATCTGCTAGTGCTAGATGTAAGTTAGCGACAACATTGCCATCTATCTCGACCCACTTTTTATTATCAGTAATCTTAGCATGCCTTTCCCCAATAGCTACTAGGCAATTATCTTTTCTCAAGATCGTCTTTATCTTCATTTTCTACAGAGAGAAATTACTCCCACTGAACTTCTCAATATTGAATTCTGCTACTATTTTTGTTCACCATGATTTGTTCAATCACCACTGTTTTCACTGTGCATGAATAGTATCATATACGTAAATAGTATCGTATACGTGAACAATGTCATATATATGTATAGTACTGTATAAATGAACAGTACTTATATATGAACAGTATTCTAACCAATGGCTACGGTACCACTATTAGTAGATCGGCTTTGTGGAAGCGATAACACGCAGCTAAAATATGAGTTAAAAAAACTTTGAAAAAGTGAAAAGATAAGGCACACAAAAGATTTAACGTGGTTCACCAAATTTCGGCTATGTCCATGGACAAGTCTGTGAAGAATTTCATTATGAAAAGAAGATTATAACTCACTTCTCTCTAAATAAAAGAAGAGTATAAATGAACCTCTCTCTCTTGAAATAGGAGAAAATGCTCTCTCTAAATAATTTAGGAAAAAACAAAGTGGGACACTAAGAGGAATTCCTAGGTTGAACTCTCTCTTAAGTGGAAAAGGAAAAGTTTAGAATAGGATAATAAATGAGGATGTGGAGAGGGGTATTTATAGTTGAAACCCTGTCCCTTCCACTGTTCCATACATCCCCTTTTTCTTTTTTTTTTTCTTTCTTTCTTTGCTCAATAACTTGGTGCCACATTTTCTTCATAGGCAACACTGAAAGGAGCTGCCAATTTTTTCTTCAAAAATACATGGTGCTGTATTTATTTAACCATTCAACATTTAGAACTTAGATTTGAAGAAAATAAATTTTGAGGAATTTCATTTCCTCTTATTTGAATTTTATCAAAAATGGAAGAAAAAATTTATGGAAAAATTGTGAAGAATGTTTATAGTAGTGTTGAAGGATTTTGATTACAATAGAAATTAAGGTTATAAACAAGAAAGTTATGAAAACGAAACCTAAAGGATTTTAGGAAACTTTCTCCCGACTCCTTTTTCAATTTGACTTTTCTAACTATTCTTTCCCTATTAAAATTCAAGTTCCAAAGATAGCATAAATGTTTAATTATAATGAAATTAACTTTTTAGGGAATTTCATTTTAAATACAACAGCGCCGAACTATATCTACTCAAGTTAATTATGTGCGCTTATCACCTAGAAATTTGACTGGAAGTTGTACTTGTATTAATGTATTATTACACATTAATGTTAAGTACTGTATGATATTACTATTTAACATTATCATTTTATGCATAAATATATAAACTGTCACGCCCCATACCCGAGGACGTGCACCGCATACCCATAAGGCAAAGCCCCATAGGCATGCAAGGCATCTTTCTATAAACCAATACAATTAAGAATATTTAAACTCCAATAAATATCAATGTATAATATAAAATTCAACAACTCTTATAAAGTCTCTAAATATTCAAAATAAACACTATATAATAGAAACTATAATCCAATAAATTCAAGATGATCGACCTTCTAAGTCTTTACATTTCCTCAATCAAGATGAAGAAATTCCTTTTTTTGAACCATGCACCTCAATTATTACTAAATAAATTCTCTCTTAATCATACCTCTTAACTGACGATCTTTAAAACCTAGGAGGGAAAAATAAAAGGGTGAGCTAGAAGCCCAGTAAGTAACCAGTAACCTTATCTAGTTGGATCAAGCATATGTTAAACCAAAAATCATTAACAAATATTTTTCAGAACAAATTTAGTTTCAGAAATCAATACTTTGAAAATACTCAAATCAAGTCGAATACTTTGAAAATACTCAAATCAAGTCGAATACCTTGAAAATACTCAAATCAAGTCGTTTAGTAAACAATTTCACAAAACAAGAAATAAGTTTCCAAATCTGTCTTTTCGAATCCCTTTTAGTCAATAACAATTTCAATTTTACTTCTCCCCAGTTTTTTGGCGACTATGGCCACACTTAACCCCTGTGACTAGGTTGCCACAAATAATCCTTGTAGCCGGGTCCGAATCTACTACAGATAACCCCCGTAGCCAGGTACGAATCACGAATCTACTACATTTAACCCTGCAGCTAGGTCAGTACTGTCCACATATAACCCCTGTGGATTGGGTCCACTTGCATAGTCACTGAAGAGAGTTTCAAAATACTTATTTATAATAACGAATCATAAACTATTTCACTTTTATCTCATTATAACATTGTACTCATTCTAAAATAATTTTCTTGTAATCACGTTTCATAGAAATTCATATACTTGATCCATAATTTAGTATAAGATATAGAATCATACTATTTTCACAAAAATTACGTTATTTCAATAAAACAGCTTTCTTTCAATAAATAGTCTTATTACCAAAATATATTTTACTTGAAATTATATTTTAATGAAAATACCTTGTAAACATGATTCTATTAGAAATAATGAAACAATAAAACATTTAGCTTTTGGATGAGGAAAACTACTAGAAAAGATCAAAGGTTACTTACCTCATTCGTTTTGACTAATCAACTCAAAATAATCAATATAACTTCTCAAACACCTATTATCACACAAATCATATATAAGTATCATAACAATAAAATCATACTCTAATTACATTAAAAGTATTGACTACTTGCTACCCATGCATCTTCTATAATCAACTCCATAGCTATTCCCAATAATGTCAATTTCTTACGATTCATAATAATTCTAACATCTCTCTAAAAATCACCAAACTTAGACGATATATTTTACAAATTATGGGGTCCTAAAAGTACCAAGAATGTAGCTATAGGATCCATAGGTAAGCTCCGCACAGTCGGACAAGCCGCAGCCACGTTTTGCTAAAAGTACCCAAAGTTTCAGATTTTTCCAGATTCGTAGTACTAATTTCAATTAGCTATAACTCTTTGATTATAGTCCGTTTTTGACAAATTATATACCGTTGGAAAAATAATTCAATAAGCTTTCTAACCATATCAAATATGACCCAATCAAACTAGTAAAAGTCCCTAAAAAGTCAGTCGCAATCTCTGCTACGTTTTTACATTTTAGCCCAAAACTTAAAAATTTGTAACTTTCTATTTACCAAACCAAATCACTCAAAATTTGTCTTATTTGAATCCTTATATCAATAAACTTCTTTCTCTATCAGATTCATCCTAATAGTTTATAAATTATTTATGGGCAAATTAAAACCCTAACCCTAGACATGTAATTTTAATCCCCAAAAATCTAATTAGTGCATGTAGACTCAAAAGATTACAGTTAATTACCTTAACATTCAAATGAATTGAATCATCTTCTTGTTCCTCCTTCTTCCTTGAAACTATATGGCTACCTCTCTGCCTTTCCCTTAAAGCGTACGTATAAAACTGAGCAGAACATTAAACTCTTAGGGTTTATTAAACTGTCTCTAATTGAATTACCAAATTGACCCTTAATAAACACCTATAGGTAAGGGCTAATTAGACTTTTCAAGTGTTTTCTTTTGTTTTTCAATGGGTACAATTACGTGTTTTCTATTTAGGACCTTCATTTGAATGTGTAGCGTAGAAACATATACCGATTCATAGAGAATATCTAGGGACTACTAACATAGAAAGAGTCATTACAAAACAAATCCTGATGTTGTAATACATATAGGATCAGCAAAAGGTTATCAGACAAATGTGAAGGTTAGTAATTGTTACGAAGTAATTGTTGAGTTGATGATGAATTAAAAAAATTCAGAAAAAATGAGAGAGAGAGAGAGAGAGAGAGAGAGATGTAACTTTTTGCTTCTCATACCATATTGTCTGTTTGTAGGTTGTAAATTTTTCACTCTATTTCTCGAACCATTTCACTAGTTTTTTTAACCTTCAGTTTGCTTTGTGTTTTCAAATTTTTAGGATATTGCCGAAGGAATGCAAGGCCGAAATGAACACAATGAAGGAGAAGGAAGCAACCAAGAAGTCTGATGCTCATGGCAGTGTTTTATGTTCGTTTCCTTCCTTATTCTTATACAAAAGCATCTTGGCTCTTTTTGATATATTTGTAAAGCATATTTGCTTTTATATTGGCTCTTTTTGATATATTTGTAAAGTATATTTGCTTTTATATCTTGCAAGAGCATTTTTGTTTTCACAACGTCTTTACCTTTTGATTTGCTTGTACGTGGCATCTAAATATTCGACAACAATAAAAATATTTTGCACTCTATATCCTCGCAATTATTCTAGTGTAGTCCGCAGAAATGTGGAGTGAAAGGCAGAACAATTATTCTAGTTTGGCTGGATTCGGTATTTGATCTTTTTCATTTCAGTCGATGGTTGTATTCCACAATAGGATTTTCATCTCATCAAGCTAGTTGTTGCTGATGAGTTTCCGTGTGTACTCTTCGAACATATTTTTTTTTCTTTTGGAAGTGTATTCTTCAACTATTGCTTTTTCTTTATTTCATCTATTAATAAATTCAGAATAAGGCTCGAACACACCGGAGGATTTGGGTGGCAGCCAATCTTGCTTGAGATTTGCTTAGGTCGTGTTAGTACTGTATTCTATCACTCATACTCGTGAATTAAAAAAAAAAAAAAGAAAGAAAAAGAAAAGAAAGGTAAGTTACAACTACTGAGAATGTGAACATGACTGGATTAAAATTAACAAATTTCTAAGTTACACCTTTTTCTAAATAATAAAGTAAAAATTAAGGTAATAATAATAACAAAAATCAGGACAATAATAAAGCTGCATTCAGAGCTGGAAGGAGGCAAACAAACGTTTAGTTAATGGACAAGCTTAGTTTTCTAGTCATTTAGCTTTATCGAACTGTCGACATTTTGACCTTTGAATTCCGAAGGCAAGAACCAGATACAAGTAAACACCACCAGGACAGTGGAAAGAGAGGAGAAAAGAGCCTGATCAATACATTGTGTGCCCAGCCTTTTTTGTAAGACACAAGGAATTAAATTATTAAAAAAAAGTAAATTTATTTTATGAGTACGATCAAGAAAAGGATACAATATTGTAACTGAGAACATCTTAAACAGGAAAAAAAGTTTGACCCCTCAAAAATCCTTAAGTCAACTATTTCACTTCTTTTTCCAGGAAGAACAACATTTCAGTATAAAGAGCAAATTACAAAAACCAACTAGTATAGTTTCTCCATTGTGCTCTTCAATCGTTCAACGTCAGCTCCTACTACTTCGGCTGCCCTTTTCCCATTTTGAAAGAAATGAAATGTTGGCTGCCATAAAATGCATACATCAGAAGAGGTACTCTTTATCATTTTATTACAAGCTGAGATGATTTCACATATTTCGTCTGATTGTATAGTGTCCCAACTTCCTTTTTTACTAAAAATGGGTTTTAAGGTTGTTGAAACTAATAATTAAAATGCTCTGCTCGTACTGTATAATAGCAGAAATCATAAAGTGAGATTTGGAAAGCTTATCTCCACTTGAAGAATTTGCGAAAGGCAACACGTAACATTGACTAAATTGTAACCATTTAAACAGGGTAAACATCATGACAAAATTATAGAAGAGGGCAACAAATTAGCCAGAAAAATATAATAAAGTAAATACGGTTGCACAGCCCCACAATCACATAGAAAGTACAATATTGCTAAAAGATGAAGAACCAATTTTTGCTCGATGTATTTTTCAAAATTGTGATATTCTTATTAGGGATAATACAGACGTCATGTCAGTGAATTATTGGCAGATGCCTATTATCACATTTTTCAGCTAGATTTTTGGGATTTTTGGGAATTTCTATTTTGTTCTTAAAGATTCTCTGCCACCAGCTTCAGTTTAGCATTCTATGATAATCTTCGGTTCCTTTCATTAAAGAAGCATTTGAAGAAAATGCAAAGATGTAAGGATACAAGTAGACACACGTAGATAAGACGAACAATCAAGTAACTTACCACAGAGGTAATATTCAACTCACTCAAAGTCTTTCCAAGGTCTTCCTGCAGAAAGAACAAAAAATATTAGCTTGAGATCCAAGACTAGCAAATCACAAGCTTCTTGCCAACGTAGTTCGACCTTGGTTTCTAAAATTAGTATAGGAAAGAGGCCATACTGCCGAACCAAGAATTCAATAGCATATTTTAATCGTTACGATAGCCATTAGGCACTTCAGTGACCTCTCTTGAAACTAGTGACAAACTAGTGACCTCTCTTGAAATTGATGAACTTTATTCGATGCAAATATATGTTAATTACCTATAACAACATTGTTCGATTATGTTCATTTGAACTTCACAAACTTTATTGTTAAAAGTAATAAGCAATTATGTTACAGCCAAGAGATTGAACGAAGACCAGTTTTAGTTCCAGGAGAATGATGTAGGACTAGTTTTAAGTCTAAAACAAGAGGTGAGCACTGACAAACAAATATCAAATTTCTTCCACCAATAAGAAAACTAAAACTGGACTTTGGTCATCCATCTCTCACTTGTTATCTAACTGGAGGCACCTATTTCTCTCTTATAACTATAAAAACTGGAGGCACCTATTTCTCTGTTATAAATATAAAATTTAGATTCCTTATGCCCTCCCTTCTCTAAACCACAACCATTATGAGACTAATTTGATACCTCCTACAACCAATATGAGTATATTTCTCGGAAAACATAAAATTTCAACAGACTAGTCATTAAGTAGTAATTTAAGAAAAGAAAATGGTCGCTCAGATTATTTAACCTTAAAAACAATTCTTACATAATGAAAATGAAACACTTATCCAGAAACTTTGTGAATGCCTAATAGATCACGATTTCATAATACCAGCGAACATTCCTACCTCATCAATGTCAATCTTATACGTTGTTACATGAGGATACTTCTGACTTAACTGTCCAATGATTGGAGATATCAACCTGCCTGGACAAGAATACGTTAAAAAAAGACCATGATCAACGTTAGAGGACATAGCAGAAACAAACAACAAATAATTTCAAATACTACATTAAAAGTGCACAATTTAACACTTACAGGGCCCACACCATACTGCAGTGAAATAGAAAATTGCCGGCAAAGATCCATCTGTTACAATAAATTTGAGAGACGGAAAGAAAACAATAATTTAAAACTGCTAAGCAAACAACATATATAAAAGTAGTACCTTTAACTTTGCTAAATTCACTTTTAAACCCTTCCTCGGACTTGATAATAACCACATTTGAAGGACCTGGATCATAGCCACCATATATCATAATTTCCGGATAAAGTTTGACATTTAATTTATTCAATAACTAGTCATTTCAAATGAAAGACGAAAAACGAAAGGAAAAAGTACATTTTAAGAAAATGCAATAAAATTTCAAATAAAAATTCCAGTATTTATTATTATGAAACTATTATGCTGTATAGAGAGCATTTCTCTGCATACGACCCATGCTAAAATGATGAGACAAATTTAATATCAACCCAGTCAATTTAGACCAGCAGATGACTTGAATGCTTTGCAACATTGGTAAGACACTTAGACTTCCTGATGACGCATCTAGAAGTCCATAAACGCACCTAAGTTAGGCGTAGATATAGAAACTAGTAATAAGGATAATTTTTCTTATTTTATTCGGTTTATTTTAATTTTAAGTAACTAGTTGTTAGTTACATGTTTATATCAATTGCTTGCACTAATCTACTGATGAAGAGTAGGAAAGTAATATTTTAGGAATATTATAGTAATAATTATTAAATTAGGTTTTATTTAATTATTAGGTTTATTTTAATTTTGAGT
>JXTC01000096.1:478368-488612 GCA_002914845.1 Trema orientale | reverse complement strand
AGACTATGATGAATTAATAAACGATTATTGAGTTTTCTCCTCTTATGAATCTCTCTCTCTGAGTTCTTGTCTTACTTTTCTATTGCTCTTCTACCTATTCTCTTTCTAAATTCTCATCTTATCCTACATCATCTACTTTCCTAGTTTTTGTACTCTGCTTATCAATAAATAAGTCTCTCTATTCTCATTGTAATTCACACTTGATTTATGAAATACAACTGTTCAGTTATTCTCTCTCTAGAATTCTCATTCTCTCTCTAAATTCTCAATTGTTCTTCTCTAAAATCTCTTTCTTTCTCTCTTCTTCCTCTTTCTTCTATTTTCTCATCTATTGCTATATCACTTCCCCATGAGGCAAAAGGTTCCATGACAGGGGTACTTTATATGTACTACCAGATACCTTATAGTATGTATACCAGTATGGTTTTCAGAAATGCGAGTCCTGGGCTTTCTATATGCGAATTAACCCCCATGCATACTTTTGAGAATATTACCACACAATGCGCAGACGAATACAAGAACGCAGAGAACATCATGAAATCAGCCATTCCATAGGAACAAAATTAAAGATCAATTAGTCATTTACTCAACCAATATGACAAAGGATGCTGATCTGCACGTACATAACAAAGAACAACTAAACTCAATGACACATTGTACGACGCCAATTCACTACAGCCTTATTCAAGACCGTAACCGGTTTTTCATATTTTAACCTTCGTTATAGAGTTTTTGGAATCTTTCATAACAAAATAAAAAGTAAAAATATGATGAGAGTTTTGGGTAAAACAATTCATGCGGTTTACATAAATGTATGAGAAACTAGCGAACTAGAATTTGTACATATATGTGTCACAAGTGCCAGACCCAAAACCACGTAAGCTAGAACTAGACAAAAATATTGGAAGATTCCTTCGAATATCATGATTTATCTCGGTTTTATTTGACATAACTTCCTACAGTCCTGCACAGCATATAAACAAATCTTTCGGGTCTGCTATCATTAGTTATCTAATAGCTGTACAAATTTATAAAGAAAAATATGGTAACACAGGGAAATGGGTGGCACCAGCTCGAGTATTGTGGTTGCAGTGGTATTCACCATGATTTTGGCTATAAAAATAAAAATGCACTCAAAGATTTGTGAAAACATCTTAACTACTTTTATGTCTTCTTTTTTCCTCTTACAAAGGAATACCAAACAATAATATGAATTCTAAAAATTTGGTATTATGGCAAACACATTTAACATCCATTGAGTTAAGCCCCATAGATTCTTCCTTGGAACTGACAAGCACTAAGCTCTCGTGGCTTCATTCTCACGGCTCTTAATTCCTAATAGAGTCCAAGTTATACTCAAACAATCAAATTCCTATTAATTTGCTTTCCCCAGCACTTTACCGGTAACCAAACACACCCCTAAGAAAACCTACTCTACTGCATGATTTTTTAGGGGCATTTAAAGAAGTAAAGCAAAAAATTGAACCCAGAAAATCAGTGAGCGAGAGAAGAGAAGCACCTGAGGCTGGGGATGAGGATGTGGATAGGAATCGGCATGGCGGAGAAGGAAGCTTATTAGAGAAGAGAGAGGAGGCTTTGGAGAAGGGCGTCGAAGGAATTGGAAGCGGTGGTGCCGAGTCAATTGGGATTGAATTGAGGGTTTTGGCTGAATTCGAATGAAGAAGACGATAGGCTGAGCGGAGATGATGATTACGGTGGTTCCCAATCACAATCAGTTGGCGCCACGCTACTGCTGAATTTCTCGCCATTTTTCTGTGGTTCCCCTGTTTTGTGCTCTCTCTCTCTCTCTCTCACTGCGTAGGGTCTAACCAAATGGTCCTAGTATGCTCGAGGGAATGTTTGGGCGCGTTTGTTGCTATCTTTTGTGTCAACTGCAAAAAGGCCGGTTTAGTTCGCCTATTTGAACGTGTGTATTTGAATAGAAATTGTGGAATATGTTATAATTAGAATGAGAGACATTTGAATGGAAAAAATAGTGGAATGTGTTGTAATT
Organism: Trema orientale; assembly: GCA_002914845.1. Lineage (NCBI taxonomy): Eukaryota > Viridiplantae > Streptophyta > Magnoliopsida > Rosales > Cannabaceae > Trema > Trema orientale. The sequence continues at coordinate 486,598 of JXTC01000096.1, read as the reverse complement.
AGAATGGGAACATTGAAATGGACCATTCAAAAATACCTCCTCCCTTCCATTCTCATTCAAGATACAAAAAAACTATTCTAATGGTTAACTTTTTGGATTGACCATTTGAATGGAAAAACTGAATTATTGAAACAAACACACATTCTAAAAGATCATTTGAATAGAAAAACTGAATTGTTAAAACAAACACACATTCAAATGGATTTTCTATTCCATTCCCAATAGAATAGAATGGTTGAAACAAACGGGACCAAAAATACTCTGAAATATGATTTTATGCCATTTTAACATTGATTTTTAGCATGAAAATTATATTTATACATTTTAAGTCTTTATAAATTTGTATATTCTATGTATAAGTTTAGTAATTTGTGCTAATTATTTTAAGTTATTTTCAGTAAATTTATTATGTTAGTTAGTAGAAATAAGATATCATCAAAATTCACGTTTATTAAGAAATTTATTAATGCAAAAAGTATAGATTTGTAAATATTTAAAATATGGACGTATAATTTTGTACAAGTGAAAAGACGTGATTAAATTTGTGGAAAGATATATATATCTTTCTTTTTTTTTTCCAAATAACCTAATTTTTTTTTCTTCTTTTTTTCTTTTTTTTTTTTAAATGAATCAGTGATGTAAATAGAACAATACTCTGAACCAAAAAGAAAATATATATACAGATTGTTCATTTTTCTAATTACTCCAGTTATATTATTTTTCAATTTAAATCAGGCTTTTTACATTTTGAGGTCTATGATCGGCTCGCGATGATAAAAATGTCTGAATAATAAATTTTATTAGACCAGCACATAATGTCATGTCACATATCTAATTTTACCAAAGTACTTTAATTGAAATACAAAAAGTTTCTTCTTTATGAAACCATGACCACTTTAAACTTATCCATTAATCTGTTCAATGAATCTTCGTCAAAATTAGAGTTTGAGGAGGTGAGTCATCGTCACTAGATTAATTTTTTAACTGTGGTCAAAATCTTTTATCATGGTAAGATCCTAAGATTTAATTTTTGGCGCTTAACTCTCTATTCTCCTAAACTCACCCCATCGTTAGTCCTTCTGTTTAGTCCCTCCGTTAAATGATTATTGCTCTGTGAAAAAAAAAAAAAAAAAATTAATGGGGAAGGAGGAAAAGAATAAAACCAGTTCCAATCACGAAAATCTCGTTTAACTCTTAATTATATATAAGTTATTTATCAATTTTTTCAACGCTTCCTATACGAAATTTACACAAGGAAACGAATAAATCCTTGAAAGAGCCAACAAAAATGGAAGAAAAAAAATATATTAAAACAGAGAACTCATCATCCTCTTGACAAGATGCCAATATCTACGAAAAACAAAAAGGAAATGAGCTTGAATACCGTATGAAGATGGTTTTTTTAATGGTATTGAATCATCCTATAAATTATTCTAAAATATTTCTCTAGCATACAACTCTCTCTGTTTTACGTCGATTTTATATCTCAAGCATGGGGAAGCTAGGAGCTCATCTGTTTTGCCATTTTCTCGCAATTTTCATTCTCACTATTAGCTTTTCGTGCACAGCCAGTGATGAAGATAGCTAAAACACCCATGGAAGCCATAATTAGAATTATAAAATCTGCCCTATTTTTCTGTTCTTTTTTTTTAATCCTTTATTATATATTGAGGCAGAGTACAAAACATGGCCTTAGAAAGTAACGACATAGCATAAACATTTACAGTCCAAATTACTGATTTTCAACCAGAACAATTTCCCCTCTAACGCTTAAAAAAAAGAAAAAAATTCAAAAAGAAAATCCTAGTTTTTACATATAACTCGCCTCGCTTTCCTAGCTAGATTAACCCTAACCCACAAGAACCCCATAAGACGATAGCAACTTGTTTTAGTATCTATTTGTTCGAAATATATGAAAGAGAAAGTGGCGGAGCACACAAAAAAGCACTGAGAAAAAACAAGAGTGATATATATTTGTTCGAATCTTCACTTTGTGATTTTCATTTGCTTTAATGTTATCCGACTCATAGAAAAATTCGTACCATTAGACGAGCTGAACTATTATATTTTCTGAAAACTTGTGATGAAATGATGTAATTGTGTAAAGAGAGATTCAGAAAACGAGTTATGTAAATTCTTTCCATCCTTATTGTTGGCACGGTTCTTACCAACTGTCAACGTGTCTTCGGTATCCTCGGTTGTCCTCGACTCCAAGCTTGGTCAGAGAAGCGGAGGTCCGCACCTGCAAAGACTCTCCGATGCTCAAGTCAGATATTTCCCTACTAGGAGGAGAAGTCAGGATATTTGAAGAGCAATGTATATTTCTTATATTTTTGTCTATATCTCTCCCTGAGAAGAATGCAGGTTATATATATGTACATCCTGAGGTTGGGGCACTGTTAGCGCTTAACTCCAGGATCAAGTACCTTCTCTCATCATGATCGATTCCGGAAATCACGGGCCTAGACTACCGTGATCCCCCTTGATTGACATGACCTACTTTCTGCCATTGTTTCCGGTGTGGGCTTGATGCGAGAGGACGCCGACAATTCGCCGTTCTGTCGGGACGGCTTGCCCAGTTTACACACCTACCCAGGATCGCATTAAATACCCTGTCTAGGTCTGAATCTGTGTGTTGTCTCGCATGGCCCCCTGACGGAAGACCCTCAAGGCTTCTGACCCCCCCAGTTGTTGAGGCGAAGGTCGGATGAGGCCGAGCCCATCTAGGATCTCAGACGGGTGCGGCCTTGGCCCACAACAACCGGACGGGTCCTCTAGCATCTCGTGTGGATCACGTGATTCCCATGTTGCTTTCTCCCACGTGTGCCAGTTGGCGAATTCTCTACCAGCTGGCGAATCGCCTACGTGGCGAGCGATTTAAGAGTGGGCCCCACAACTGCCCCTATTTCCCTATTTGATGGGATAGCGATCGTCAAATGGGAAAATCACTCATTCGGCCCACCAAGGCAGAAACTACACGTGGCCCGTTTTCATTATCGCTCGCTGATTACCGATACTGACGCGCGCTGGGCTGCATCACGATTCCAAAAGTTTGAAATTCAAACGTCCCTTTTCCCCCTCGTCAAGTCATGGAGGGACTCTCGGGTTCCTCCTCTATAAAAGGCCCCCTTTAATTCGTCTTTCCCTTTACCAACCCTTCCAAGCATTCTCGTCTTCTTTCTCTCGAACGCTTTAGCGCCTCCTCATTTAGGGTTTCCAAAATTCCCTTTTCTTGCAAAGCTTTCGATTCCTCAAGTGACAACCTCTCAGATAGCTTCAAACCAAAGCCTACTACGCCCCGTCGCCGACCCTGAGCTGGCATCGCTGAGGAGGCAGCTTTCCTTTCCTGGAAGGGTTACGCTGCAGAGAGTCGAGGGGCCCGCGGATTGGTACCTCCACCCTTCTGCCCCCGAGGGCTCTATCGTGGTGGGGAGGAAGCACCTAGAGTCGCTACGGTTCCCTCTCTCCCCTCTCGTCCATCAGTTTTTTAGCCTCGTAGAGATCCATCCGATGCAGTTGAATGCAAACGGGGTTATGATCCTGATGGGGCTCTCTGCCCTATCAATCATCCTCAATATCCACATCGACCTTGAGGTGGTCTTTTACGCTTATAAGTTCACGCCTATCCCTAAGAAGAGCTCCTACCCTACTTTCTATCTCCAGCCGATCCAGGGGCGCCACATCTTCTGGGGCCTGCCGAGATCGGACAAACAGTGGGATTCCCACTCCAGGCTGTACGCGGTCGGCGGGGCATGGTGTCTTGGGTGAATGGGGAGCGTTTTCAGATTCCTCCATCATTCTCGCTGAGTAAGCATTTGGTTGCCTCTGATTCTTTGGGGTCTAAGCCCAAATTTCCCTCCTCTCACAAGGCTTCGTTTCCCGCAGGTACAGTGGAGGACGTCGGATTCGACACGCGGCCGTCGGCAGGTCGGCTTCGGGAACTGGAAGGCATCATCATTTTTAAGTCCGCTAGGGACTGCCACCATATCCAGGCCGTCCTGAGCTCCCAGGTGATGAGCATGATGTCGAGGGCCATCCTGCACCTCTCCTTCCCGCTGGACACTTGGGCCATCGCCAAACACCTTAGGGGTAAGCTCGACGCCACGGCCTTGAACCGGTTCCGCCGAGATGAGCAAACTCGCCTCACCATGGTAGGACACCAGGTCATGGCTTCGAATCTGCTGGCTGGTCCTGGCGAGCTGATGCCGCCGACCAGGCTCGAGCTTGAAAAGGCGGTGGTGTTCATGGCCGGGGAGTGTGACAGGCTCCGAAGTGTGGAAGCCGCTGACCCCAAGAGAGTCAAAGGTGGGTCTGCTTCTTCGGCGAGTGTTACACCGTTCGCACTTGGGTCGTCCTCTAATTTTGGTTCTCATTGGTTTTTTATAGGTCCGGACGCTGGTCCTGCAGCGGAGCCCTCCCCCATTAAGAAGGGCGCGATTACTCCTCGAGCACGGCCCAAGGTTCCCACTGGCCGATGAGTGGTGGTGTCTTCTGAGGATGAAGCTGCGGGTCCGGGGGCTGCTGCCCGGCAAGAAGACTCGAACGACGAGCTGGAGGGCTTATTCGTGTCCGGAGATGACGTCCCTCCAGCGCCTCTTTCAGGGGCGGTCGGACCTGTGACCCAAGAGACGCTTGCCATCAGGATTAGGTCTGGCAGAAGGTCGTCCTCGGGCCAACCCGGGGAGTTCACTGCATCAGCCCCCTCGATTATCGGCTCCAGGTCGACGGCGAGTGCGGGGTCTGGGTCAGCCCGCTCCCGCGGGGAAATTGCTGAGCTCAGCGGAGGGGCTCCCAAGATGAAGTCCCGCCTGTCCTCCCCCCATTCTTTAGCTGTAAAGCGGGGGCGCGAGGCCGGCCCACCTGAAGCGGGCGAGGGGCCGGTGGCGAAGAGAGGCAGGACCGCTCCCTCCTCAGACAGCGAGGACGATGGTGCTACCCTGACCGTGCTGAGGAGGAAAAGGTCTGCGCGCCATGGTCCGTCCGAGCGCACTGGTCAAGACAAGACCGAAAAATTATAAACTGCCGGATCTGCCTCAGAGGCAGTTGGCGGGACAGCTGAGGCGGCGGCCGTCACGGGGGCTTCGACTGCTGAAGATGTGGCCGTTACCGTCACTGACGAGGCAGCTGGGCATGAAAACAGCAGCGACGGAGCAGAGCGAAGCTGCCCTCAATTCACTTAGGGCTGACTTCGATCTGTTCAGGAGTTTGGAAGGTGCCAGGGTCAGTTCTGCGGTGGCTCAGGCTTTGAGTGTTGAAAGAGCCGGGTGCGAAGGGCTGGCCGACAAGCTGGCAGAGGCGGAAGGGAGACTCAAGTCCCTGGAGGCTGAGGTCCCTGGCCTCCGTGCTCAAGCGGAGCTCACGGGTCTGGCCCAGGCCGAGGCCAAGCTGAAGGAGCAGGAACGGCTTAGCGCCATAGCTGAGATGGGGCTTGCTGTCGTAGCTCAGGACAGGGCCCTTGATGACGCTAAGGAGGCTAGAAAGGCAGAGGCAAAGGCGAAGTTAGAGGCCCATTCTCTGCAACGCAGGCTCGACCGTTCTAACGAGGTAACAAGCTTTCTGCAGTTGGAGCGCTTTGAGTTTTTTTATTTTTTATTTTTTTTTATTATTTTTTATTTACCCATATCGAGTTGTCTCATTTGCGTTGCGAAGAGCTGGCGGGTATTGATGATTTTACGGCTGATTTATTGCAGTGCCAGGCGGAGCTCAGGTTAGCAGCGCTGAGAGACAGGCTGGCTGACGCTGACAAGCTCAAGCTGAGGTATCAGCAGCAGGTGGACGTCCTTTCTGCGGAGAGCTATAGGTCTGGTTGGGAGAACCGCGAATTCGAGGGTCACCCAGAGGTGGTGACGCCAGACCAATTCGACCTGCAGAAGGGCGTGGAGAGGGACTGCTACTCTGTTGGGTATTACATGCAGCAGATGGGGGATGCGATTAACATCGAGTACCCTGCTGATGTGCTGAGGATGCTTGACGAAGAGAGAGGTGGGCCCTCGACGTCCGCTGCCCTGAGCACAGAGCTGGTACCCATCATAAGCCCGGCTGAGCCAACGAAGGACCGATCTGAGGCTGCTGCCGCCGTTGCTCTCTCCAGCGATGATTCTGAGCCTGAGACACCGTTTCGCGCTGTAGCCGGTGCAAGCGCTGAAACTGGCTTCCCTCCCTCTGGCGGAGGTAATTAAGGGTTCTTGCTCCCTTGTACATCTGTAGAATTAAGACATGTATAGTGAACAGTTCTTTGTAAAGGATTACTTTAGCAATGAAAATATATACTCTTTTTTTTTATTTACTCTCTTCCCCCATTTTTTTCTTTTTTTTTGTGTGTGATCAGGTATCATATACGATGCTATTCCCCTATCGGCAGTTCGGCCGAGTTCGGGATCTGGCCTAATCGTATATGATCTGGAGTTGCTAGTAAACCATCTTCGTGCTATGATTGATAAGATTAACTCCGGGAATCAGGACGTGAGTTCTGGCTCTTCCAGCGCTGAAGATGTGTAATTGCTGTTATGGCTTGTCTTAACAGGATTCAACCCGTGCGTGTGGCTGGACTTCTCTAATCCCAAATGGAATCGTGCTAGGAGTCAATTACAAGGATTGGTTGATTCCTGCTTAGATCCATCTTTGCAGAGGAGGAGACCCGGACTTGGCTCTTACCGGGAGCAGACGGGGCACTACCATGCGGATGTGTCGTTATGCCTTCGCCCAAAACCTGCTAATAAATAAGGACGAGTTTTGTAATCTATAGTGTAATGATTTTTATAACAGAAACTGTGTTTGCCCTCCGCTTCCTCTTTTTTTTTTTTTTTTGCAATAATGTCGTTTTTTTTTATCCGTCCCGAGTTACGGACATGGGTCTGATTCCAATGGGCAGACCCAATGTGGTCTGCTTCCAACAGGCATCCCCAGGGTGGTCCGCTCCCAATGGGCGGACCGAAGGGGGATCTACTTCTAACGGGCAAACCCAGGGTGATCTGCTTCCAGCGGGCAGACCCTAAGGGGGTCTGCTTCTGACGGGCAGACACAGGGTGGTCTGCTTCCAGCGGGCAAACCCAAGGGGGGTCTGCTTCTAACGGGCAGACCCAGGGTGGTCTGCTTCCAGCGGGCAGACCCAAGGGGCTGCTTCTGATGGGCAGACCCAGGGTGGTCTGTTTCCAATTGGCAATCCCTCCATACAATTCCGGGTTGAGGTCTGCTGGCAAGAATATTATTGCACAGCGCAATCTTCTTCGCACGTTTTTCTCGGGTTGCCGGCAAATGTTTCATTGCACGACGTTTGTTCCCATAGTACGATTTTAGGGTGGGGTCTGCTGGCAAGAATGTTATTGCACAGCTCGATCCTCTTCGTACGTTTTTCTCGGGTTGTCGGCAAATGTTTCATTGCACGACGTTCGTTCTCATAGTACGATTTTAGGGTGACTGAGGCGGTAGGAATCTGATTATCTCAGCTCAGACCCTAGCGGGCAATTTTGCAAATCCGTAGAGCGGGTAGTTTGACCTGTATAAAAGTGGATCTGCGCATTATAAAAGGTAGAATCTTTACACATGTCTTATACATAATACTTTTTCAAGTGCTGAGCATTCCATGTGTTGGGTAGAGTTTTGCCCGTCTTGAGTTCCTTCAGGACATACGCGCCACAATTTAGTGCTTTGACAATTTCGTAAGGCCCGACCCAGTTAGGATCTAGCTTCGATGAGTTTCCGGCTTTGGCTTTCAAGACCCAATCCCCAGTGCTGAACCTGCGAGCGTTGACTTTCTTCGTGAAATAAGTCTTGGCCCGTTGTTGGTAGGAGGCTAGGTGAACCAGAGCCACATTCCTTGTCTCTTCCAGGAGGTCTGTGTTATGGCCGAGCTGCTGTTCGTTCAGCGGGGTGTCTTCCGCTACTTTCGAGTGTAGGGTCGAGAGGCCGATCTCGGTTGGGATCACGGCCTCTGACCCATACACCATGGCAAAGGGGGTTCTCCCAGTTGACCTGCGTTCGGTGGTTCTGTGAGCCCATACGACAGCTGGAAGTTCCTCCAACCACTTCTCTTTGGCTTCCTGCAGGTTCATCTATATAAAGAACTAGGAAGACCACTTTCCTGTCTTTGATGTACTTGTATACACAAGGTTCATCAACATTTTGATCGAAACCAAAAGATTTAATCATCTCATCAAATCTTAGATTCCATGATCTTGAAGCTTGCTTAAGTCCATAAATGGACCTAAGTAGCTTGCAGACTTTCTGCTCT
>JXTC01000096.1:459885-476307 GCA_002914845.1 Trema orientale | reverse complement strand
TAAACACATAAACTTATTTACTAATTCCACGGTAATTCAATTTTCTCTAATTAGGTGCCGTCGTAGGATAGGTCACATAATTATTAATTGAATTGAGACATTCTCAATTAATAAATAAAACATCAAAATATCTCATATTTTCTTTTATTTATTAACTACCGTTTTATGGTCAGGATGCTATTAATAGTTTAATTGTACCCTCATGAGTGTGACCCATTATTTCAGATTTTAGCAACTTAACTCAAAATTGCCGCCGTAGGGTAGGTCAATTTTGAAATACATTCTAAAATCCTATCTCTTGGAAATTAAGCCTTGTTATTAATTTAAATGGACACCCTCTGTAGGGAGGATGAAATCTAAGCGTCTCTAGGTGCCAATTAAATCTCACGGTGCTTAATTAATAATGGAGATCGTGGGATATATTGTCATATACCCCTCTCCCACTCATTATTTTAAAATCTTATGTGTTTTTACTAATAAACATCTAATGTTTTATTTAACCCAGTTATTATATCTAATATAATTTTCTAGGTTAATTTATTAGTCCAATCTAGTTGGTCTTAAATAAATTACTAGATTTTCTAAAAATCTAAATTTATTATTATAGGAATAATTTGGCTAATCTAATTAATCTAATTAATAAAGATAGCCTAAATTAAATAAGTGTGATATTATCAAAATTTAACTATTAAATTTAAATTACATTATTCAATTTTTTTTATTCCTATTTAATTATTTAATCTAATTAAATTAGTCATATTCTAACTAAACTATTTTAGCATGAATATAAGATGTATGCATGACATTCATAAATGACTATGAGTGGGTATAATGAATGGCATGTTATTATGCATGGTCATGTTATACATATCACATATAATATAACAATAAAATAAAATAAAATGATATTTGGCCGGGTCCCTTAGGAAATTACAACCCAATAAAATAATAAAATTACAAAGAGTCAAAGGCACGCATGCCCAAAAGTTATCCGCTGGTCTTCTTGGGCCTCCTTTCTTCTTTTGATATTTTTACAAATCATATTTGTAAAAAGTGATATTCTTATAAATAGTTTTCACAAAACTTGCCTGGCCCATATAATTATCTAAATAATTATTTGGGCCTAGGCTTTTTTTTTTTTATGCGTAAACTAATATATATATATATAGGGGATGACTACGGTAGGGGCGTCCCTACGTAGAGTCATGCCTTAATTATCGTTGGATGGGAATCTGTGGAGAATAACGGGAATCTGTGGAGAATCTATTTATATACAGATTCCCATCCAACGGTGAATAGACAGGGCCCTACGTAGGGACGCCCCTACTGTAAACGCGCCCATATATATATATATTATATTTTATTAAACTATTTAACAAAGAGATATATTAATCAAATTAATATATATATAACTTTTTTTTTTTATAAATTGATACGTAAACCTTTTTCAAAAGGATACGTAACTAATTTTTTTTAAAAAAAAAAATGATACGTAAACTTTAAATTTTTAAAAGAAAACTTTTTTTTTTTTCGTGTGAGTTCTTTGGGGCGTCGAGTCGGGTCGGCTTCAAGCGGAAATATCTCCATCTCTTCTTTGTACATTACAAGGAAAAGAAAAAAATATAACAAAGCCTATACCCCAAAATTAGGGTTTACATATTTTGATCTAATCAAAATAAATTGCAAAAAATTAAAACCTAAGGAACCATATAATTAACGACCAAATATCAACCATAAATCCATCATATGATAACTCATCCATTCATTATCAAATACATATAAAAAATAATGCAATACCCACTCATGCATACAAATAATTAATACTATATACTCATATAACCGCTCTGGTACCAATTGTTGGAACTAAAAACGATTTTTGCAGCGGAAGATTGGCCCAGGAATATTCAAATATTTTCTCAAAACAATTGACTATATGAGTGCATAGTATTAATTTATAGCAAATAGGAACACACAAAGAGAATAGATCTAATACCTCTTGTAGCCTATCAGCGGATCCTAGCTTTATTGTCTTCTAAATCACGATCTTCCAATCCAAGCCTCAAGCACAACTGGATGAACGTGTGGGCGTTGCGTACAATTTCTTAAACTCACACTTTAGGTACTTGTAATTTTCTCAACACATGAGATTGCAAGAGTTTTATTCTACAGAGAATAGGAAGACACTCTCCTCTTCTCTAGTTTATGGAGGCTCTATATATAATAATATGCGGTGTATCTCCTATCCTTATTCTACTAGGATTTCCTTTATATATATATATATATATATATCTATTTATTAAACTATTTAATAAATAATTATATTAATCAAATTAATATATATATATATATATATAATTTTTAAAAAAACGTTAACTTAGAATAGGAAACATTAGTTTCCTTTTTTTTTATTTAATAATATGATTTTATATATATATATTTAAATTAATTAATATATATCTATATAAACTAATAGATAACTATTTCACTTTCAGTCAGTTTTCCAATTTCTATTTATCTAATTATCTCATAATTAGATATTTTTAAATTCAAAATTTAAACAAATTGGGAAACTTATCCCTCTATAAATTTAAAATTAATTAATTCAAAATTAATTAATTAATTAATTAATAACAATTATTAATTACTTATAGATAAACTATTTATCTAGACAAAGTGTGCAGTAACAGAAATAATGTAATATCCAATACAGTGTTTGTAAGAGGTGGAATTGGGGACCTATGGACCTGTAACTCAAGCTCCAATAAATTATGACAATTAATTAAACTCTTTAAATAATTTGTCTAATTTATTAATTCCAGTATTACTCCACTAAAAATCTGGAATTGCACTCTTAAAATTGCAGAATTAATTTACTTAGAAAACAACGAGCAGTCCATCGATTTAATCATTACATGTAGTTCAATCCTCCATAGACAATTCATAATTGGAGCTAGGTCAAGTTCAGTTTACCTCTCCAATTACATCTTTATCCTTGTGTACCATTGATTCTCTAATGAACAATTAATTTATAAATCTATTATAAATTGAGTACTCAAACTGTTCAAGTCCTGAATCAATACACAAGGGAATCATCTTTCTAACTTCCTAATGGAAGGAATGGATTCCATATCTGTAAGCTACATTCCCAGCTACTCATCTCATCATGCTCCCAAGATACAAGTATTTCGATCTGTTTAAAAAACAAATCTTTAACAAGTATGTCAAAGAACATAATGTTATAAATAGGAGTCTATAACTACTCAGGATTAAGATTGATTTACATATGATCATCTATTGACATTATTTGAACTCTCAACAGTCAACGGAATTTATGTGAGATTCAAATCATGTCTGGTCCAGTCCTATATAATCGAATTATATAAAGTACCTTCATTGTGATGTCAACACATCAATAGTCCGGATAAGACTATTACATTCTCAATGTTAATGGACCGTACTAATAATATTTAATTAAAGATCCCAAACTTTAATTAATTATTATGGACTATATTTAGTTTATTATCCATAAATTTAATCCTCATGTATATAACACTTATATACTAAATTTATGGTCACATAAATGAACTAGGAATTTTCTGATATTTAAAGACATACCAATTATGCACAAATTCAAATAAAAAAATGTCATTTTATTAATTCAGCAAATATCCAAAATATACATGCTTTTAGGGCATAAACCCTAACAGTTTATGGGATGGAGTTTCGGGATGTGTCAACATAATTGGGATACTTTTGTTGTTCTCTGATTTTTCGTCTTTCCTTTGTTTTTCAAAAAAAAAANAAAAAAAAAAAAAAAAAAAAAAAAAAAAAACTAATGAGGAGGCCTACACACAAGGCTATCAACAAAAGTGGAAATGTTTAGTGCAACAAAACTTTTTACCCCAATGATTTTGACGTGATGTGTGATCTTACTTTTAGGACAATTTTTATCCACATAGATAAACACAGAAACGATGTTGACTAGTTCATCAATTATAATTGATCAATGTGTTAAGAATATGCACTAATCACTACTAATGTTGTGCGCACTCAACATTCGCTCAACATAAATTCTCCTAAATGTCTCCGGCTCTACTATGAGGCAAATAGTACTACTATATGTTTTAAAGAAAAAAACATTTAGTCAAAGTAAGTTAAGATGTATTTTTTTTTTTTTCATTTTTCAAAAATAGTTAAGGGAATAAGAGTGATTATGATAAACAATTTGAGAAACTAAACTTTTCAGAACAAAAAGAAATAAGTTCGTAAAATAATCTAGACTGTATATATGGAGGATGGTTTTGTATTTCCTCTCAACTGTTTAACTTTTTTTTTTGGTAGTGTAATTTAGTTACACTATTTTTCTCTTGGTGATCTTTTTAATATATTCTTTTGTTAGAAATAAACAGAGTTTAATAAAATATTGCAAATAAATCCTGATAGTTGTAATACCATTTAAAACATAAGAGAGAAATTATCTACAATAACATAATATATATATTATAAATTCCTAAATTGAGATCTGGATCCAGTTTTTCAGGTTCCACCTACAGCCTTGTTCCATATAGGATCTCATTCTTCTATTATGCTGCCTGTTACATGCATCTCAAACCAAATAATTATTTTGAAGTATGTGTAAAATGATTTTCCATGAATAAGACAGATGGTTCATTCGATTTTCTATTAGGAATTGGTTCATTTTCGTTGTCCAAAGAGGTTTTGACTTTTGTAATATAATTGTGTTTCTTCAATTACATTTTAATTTGGGAAGCTAAAATTTTTTCTAACAACCTTGTTTAGTGTCTACACATGCATTATTATACTCACTCTTTTCTTTTTTCTTTTCTTTGATGAACCTCGACAGGACGAGTGAAAATTTAATAAAAAAGAGAGGAAAAAATTATTATACTCACTATGATAGAGTTAAACCTACTATTATTTTTTGAGTTTGATTAAGCCTATACTCAAAACATTTATGTCAATGCTTACCCTTTCAACTTTTGACATCAAATTTTTATTTAATGTTGACTTATTCCTATTAAAATAACAATTAAAAATTTAAATCGAAAAAACTAATACAAAAGGATTTATTTTATTTTATTTTTATGAAGGGGATGGAGGATTAATCCAATTTCAAACTCAAAAATAGAGATAATTATGATTACCTAAGCTAAGGCAGCCCTTACCCAAAGTATGTCTAACATGATATTGACATGACATATTCACTATCTTTAATTTTGTTTCTTTAGGATTTTGCTTAATGAAGAAGTAAATATAGAGTCGTTATCCTTCATCTCCTCTTACCTTAAAAGCTTTTCACTTTGTGTTCTTTCTTTCATAGTTTGCTTTCCTCCTGTAAATAATAGCTCTAACCTCTCTTGGCCTTTTTTCCCCCTGCCAGTATCATGCTTTTTGTGAAAAAGTAGTTGTTATCATAAATTTAGATCTATTATCTTTTGTCTTACTTAATTCTTAATTTGTGCGTGTTTATTTCTTTTTATTGTTTTTGTCTGCTATTATATATGTAGTTTCTTATAGATTTGAAATTCTGGAAGAATTTATACTAAGAAATATAGATTTTTTTGGATCAGCCACCATCATATCATTTTGAAGAGTAATCAGATGGTAGAATATGTTGCTCTAAAATTTCTAATTTTTGGAGTTGAATGCGTTACAATGATCAAGTTATTATTAATGATTTAGTCTATCATTTACTGTTTTGGTTAATTATTACAAAATGTATTTAACTTATTTTTCTTTTATTTATTTTAGCATTGTAATCAATCATATACAACTAAACAATTTACATAAAAGTGACAATTTAAGACAACTCAAAATTCACGTGAAGTTAGCAGGTTTGAGTTTATTATATATGATTTTGGACATTGGATCATAAATGAATTAACTGCGAAACATGACAAAATGATGGGTCGATTTCGTGTTGACACGTCAGCTTGAAATTCACTTACCATAACTTGTTTAATAAACGGATCATTTTCAAGTCAAAAATAAATTTTTATTATGTGCTATGATTTTTTTGTATGCTTTGAATTGTATTATTCGATACTTTTTCTATATTTCGAGCATCTATATGTGCTTTAAAATTGTGTAATACCTATAAATTTAGATTAAATATGCGAAGTAAGTTTATCCTTTAAACGGGTTGGGTCAAGTTAACATGACATAAAATATGACGTATTTGTACAAACAAATTAAGTTATGTTGTTTCAACTTGTTTATAACAGATCGAATTTGGATTCGAAATTTTGACATGATTATTAAATAAGCCAAGTTGAAATTGGGGCATATGTTGTTATATTTGGACATGATGCAATACGAAAATAAGCTGCCAATATTAATTGCTAGAATTATTATAGATTAGAGGATGAGCTTATTTGATAGAAGTATCTCCTCTTCTGATGGAAAGTATTATAATAAATGTAGGGTCTCTTACCAAAATGGTTGAATTATGGGCCCCTTTAGAACAGATACATATTATCGAATAATGCAGCAAAACGGTTGATATTATCATTGGATATAACAAGTATGAAATCTGACTTACTGAATATAAATACTAAGACTCCTCATTAGTAGATGTGTTAAATTCACTCTCTTTTCTACTATACTATCTCATTAGACATGTAGACTCCACTGTATTTTATAATATTATTAAATAAGATATTTTTGTGAAATTCACATGTCAAATAATGAAAGTAGAAAATAGTAGATTTAGCACTCTTTATTACTAAGTATAAAAATAAAAAAGAAATAAAAGCGACACCAACTCTAATGTATCTTTATTTTATTTTATTGTTCTTATTATTAATATTATCATTTTTGACTAATACAAATTTCTATTCATCGTTCACTTTTATTTTCATTTGTTGTTATGCCCGGGAATCTAATGTGTTGCATTCTGGTACCATGATAAACTCTTTAAAGTAGTTTCAAATTCTTAATAAATTTTGGGTTACTTGTCTTCCCAGTAGGGGCTCGAATAATTCAAGTGAATTGGTTTTATCCTCTGCCAGGATTGGTTAAGCGAACGTGGAAGGAGCTAATACTGGTAGTTCTAGTCTAGCAAGATGCAGTGGTGTCTTTAGGCATTACAAGGATCTTGCGGTAAGGGCTATTTTTCTATTCCTTTGGGTGTTTGTTCTACTTTTGAAGTCGGGCTTATTGTAGAATGCTATTTCTTATACTTGGCAGAAAGATTGAAAGCGTCTTTAGTTGGAAAGTGACTCTATATCAATAATAATAAGGGATCCCAAAGACACTTCTTCTGTTTTAGCTAAATACCACAGTTAACCATCTGTTCTTATAAAACTTAAAAAAAAGTAGAGAAATTTAAGTAGATGACCAAAATTTTAAATTTGATTAAGTAGATGTCCATTTTTAAAATTTTATAGCTAAGTGTTCAGGTATATATATATTTTTACACTTGGTAGATACACATATCTACCAATTTTAGTTACTGTACTGAAGTAGGTATATAATTTTTTATACTTGGTATATAAAATTTTACACTTTGTATATAAGCATATATACCGGACATTTTGCTATAATATTTAACAAATGGACATTTACTGAAATTGGGCCCAAAATTTAGTCATATTTCTATAAGCCCCCTAAAAGTATCTATCAGTTTTTCAAAACAGGAAAAAAAGTATACCTTATTTATATTTTTGGTCAAACTTGAAATACAAAATGTCTAAAATACCCTTACATATTTTTTTTTAAAATCTCTTACAAAATATTCCCATATCTAATTAGGTTTTTTTTTAAAAAAAAAAAAAGATCAAATTTTTTTTTTAAATTGTAGAAAATTGGTGATAGTTCTGTTTTTTTGGCAATAATCTTTATGATATCTTTTGTGTTAGTGACTGGGTCATAAAACCTTTTAGGGGATGCATACACTAAAAAAATTTTAGCTAATTTTGAACTACATTAGTCAACATTAACCAATATAAATTAAAAAATTATTTAAAATGAGGCTAAATAAAAGTTATCTGAAGTGTGAGTAAAATTTAGTATTTCAAAATAATATAAGTAAAGTTTAAAAAATTTAAAAAGAATTAGTGGGTCATATTAGGGGCACTATGAATTTTTTTATAAAAAAGGGTAAAGACTATAATTATACAATTTAGGGGGCAAAAAAAGGACAAAACTGAAATTTTTAAATAAAAATTAAGTAAAAAAAATTTTGAATAAAAAATGAAGGGGGCTATAGTGGCTGTGTGGTTGTTTTGTGGCATATAAGATTAAAAAAATAAGTTGTTTGGATATCAAATTATTGTCATTTGAGAAAAAAAATTAGTAAAAGATTTTACCACAAAAACGAGGAGAAAGACTTTTTTTTTACTGCTTTAGAAAATAAAAGGGATATTTATGGGCTTTAAAAAAACAGAGGACTAAGTATTGTATTTAGCTAAAATAAAGAGAATATTTTTGAGATAATCTAAAATATCGGGAAAATAGACGATATATCGCTCGTTTCAACAGAAACTTCTCATGAAAATATCAACCATATTTTTAATATGGACAATAGTCGATTCTGTAGTCCCTCAGCCAGCTTCTTAGGAACTAAACCCTCATGTAAGACAAACATGTGTCATTTGTTAGGACAACTACCACATGGGCTGTAATACAACGATAATACTTGAAATAACCGGTTGATGGTGCTGGCTTGTTTGAGGCACATAAAACGAAGTGGTATTTTATATACAAAGAAAATGTTATTTTAAGTTCTATGGGCCTTGTTATGTCTATAAATTATGTCACATTCTCATCATTGTTTGGTATTTTTAGAATTTCACAAATAACTTCTATTATTTTAGTAAAGATAGGCCAACTTTTTGTTTACTCTCCTTAAACCTCATTTTAGTATTTATTTTAATTACTATAAAGATCCCGAATGAAATTACTTTTAAACATGTCTTTTAAATGATTTAGGAGGAAAAAAAAATTCTTCTCACCCATTTCTTGAACACGGTTCATGTTGAATCTATTTTCTTTTTAAAATGAGAACCTAAATTTTTTAAGATGCAAATTTTTCGTAATAAGTATAATTTATTAGTTAAACTCTATTTTTTTTATTAAAAAAAAAAGTGCTTTTCTTCGCTTTTGGTTTTTCTTTTTTTCATTTTTCACTTTATATACATGTATTCGATTATCAAATTATCCACCGTTAACAATTTGACCATATCATATTTATTTATCTATATTCTATTATATTGCATACTTGATTATATTGGCTGTACGAAGGATATGGCCATTTTCGAGCCATATGCAGGATAGATTTAGGATATATAATCAGATGAGGATTTTTTTTCCCTCTCGGGAAGGCATCCAACAAAAACTTTATTTTTTGACATAAGATTTAGTTATTCCTAAATTTGTTGGGTAGAAGAGGTGTAAGAAAAATGAAAAAGAATTAGGAAAGTAAGAAGATGAATATGGGTGTTAACACAGAAAACGCAAGAGAGTTGTAGGAAGAGAAAGGAAACAACTAGATGTAAGGGAGAATTTAGGAAAATATAGGGGTATAGAAAGTAATAATTAAGTTCCAAATTTTAACTAAAAATGTGGTTTAGAAATAATGTGAAAAATAGTAGATAAAGAAGTGGCAATAGACATACCCTTTTATTAAAGTAGAGGAACACATAGAACGTAAAAGCAATAGAAGTGTGTGTACTTTTATTTATCATGGATGTAAAATCGAAAATTTAATTAGAAGGTGGGAACTACATGATATCACTTTGTATTATAGCTTGGTTTTTCTTTTAACAATTTTAATTTGCAAAGTTTGTTATTTTTCATTGATTAGTTATTTTATGATTTTGGATTGGATTGAGGAGTTTATATGATAATCATATTATTAAAAGTAGAAAATGAGAATTCTTAAAATGTAAGTAATACTGAGATCTAATAATAACAGTTGTTGAACAATTTCCACGGTAATATGTGCTTCCTTTTATATTCTTAAAATTGTATTTTCTCTTTTTGTCACCATTATTTGTGTCTCTATTTTTTTTTTTCTACTTATACTACATAATTGATAATAAAGATTATGGTCGTTTTTTAAAAGTATATTCCTTCTATTTACTAAAAGAATTCCTAAACTTAACTTGAGATGTTGATGTAGGACTATTAGATACAGAAGATAGAGAAATAGAGCAACTAAGACAAAAACATATTAATAGGTAGAAAAGAAATAGATTGATGAAGATTTTTTTATTTTTTATTTTTAGGAAAAATAAAGAATTTGAGAGAATTAGGAGAAAAAATCAAGAGAATCAACTTTTATTAAATTTTGAATTGGATTCTAAGTGTAGTGAGTTGTCAAGGAATATACTAGTCTACATAAAATATTCAACATAAATTAGTAAAAGTCTGGAATTTATGTGGAGGCAAAATCAAAACAATTTAGGATGTATATTTGAAGTTATAAAAATGTCAATAGGGGCAATGGCCTCCATTCGCCCACATGGCTCTGCCACTACATACAACAATTTCAAACATGAACGATAGTAAAAGACAATTGTAATTTAATGATTGATATTTAACGAAATTTTATCACAAAGTGCACAATTATAAATTTTTTTTAGATCACTGTTTTAATTTTAAAAAATTATTCTCCTTACAGCATATTTAATTAAAATCTTGAATTTGTCACTAGTTATTATTACATAATTGGTCCTATTCCTTTGGTTTTTTTTCTTTTTTCTCTTTTTTTTTTCGGAAATGAAATTGGTCCTATTCTTTTCAACCTCTTTTTTTATATACAAAAGTAGCATTATTAGTTGTTACATATTCTTTTACCAAGAGTTCATAGACTGTGTAACACATGGACACATGGATGCTTGTACGCATATTATCATTCTTGATACGCCCCAACTTAATGTCCAAGTCAGAGATTCAAGCGTTGGTAGAGTGTGTGTGTTATTTTCCTTTAAATTTGTAGTAAGTGGTGGTCATTAGTTAAGCTCCACTTTTCAAAAAAAAGATGTCCAATTTTACAGTCTGAAATCAAAATTTTGAATTACTGTATAGGAACTTCAAATCCCTAATCAAAATTTTGAATTACTGTATAGGAACTTCAAATCCCTAAGATAAGTGAATATTGTATACATAACTAAAAAGGTGCTAACAATTAGTCGTACTTTTTTTTGTGGGATTTTAGACTAGAATAAACTTATATCCACACATAGTATATATACACTCAAAACAACTTTGCAAAGTCACCAATATCCTGATCTCAAAAATTACCTAGTACCTTATTCTGTGGAAGTTTGCATTGAGTTTTCTCATTTTCAGTGAAATTCTACCCAACAATAATACAAAAAATAATAATAATAAATGCTATTCCAGGAATAACCGTACAATATTGATGTTCTTTACAATAAGAAGTGAAATAATTATGAATAGTCTAAGATTAAAAGGAAAAAAAAGTCTTAATCTCTCGTCAACTAATTAGGCTTTTCATGGTAGTTGGCTTTATAAGGAGTCTTGTGTTAACACCTCCCTTGCTATTTTTTTAGAAGGAATTTTTGTTAGGAAATTCTATTTCCTATAGTGGGCCACATATTTTAGACAATTGTATTGGGCCGTATTATTCTTAAGTAGACCCAATAAGTGATTTAATTAGGGCTGGGTCAGGATATCCAACTGGGTATGGATACCAATGTGGATACCCTGTTAGTCACCCAATTAGGGTTTGATGGATACCCAATATGGAACTATTTAAAGAATCTATTAGGGTTATGGTCCCTGTAGCCAAATAATACGTACACTCAATTCTCTGTAACCCACCATCAGTTACAGAGAACTCCATCTGAGTAACATTAGGCTTTAGGCTATAGAAGACTAAACTCTCTAGCAATTACAGTCAATTTCTTGTGCTTCCGCTTTCGGTTCATTGTCCAGATTACGGTATTAATCATGGACTCAGGTATACTCAATGAATCCCTACCTATCAGTTTTACATGAATGATCTAAGGTTGTGATTGGTGTTTTGCAATCCCATATTCATATATAACAAGTGGTATCAGAGCGGGATTTCATGTTAAAATTGATTAGGTTTTCACGCATGTCTGTAGTTTTCAAAATCTATGCTTATTTGGTTTTCTAGGGTTTAAATTATACATGCATGATTTGTAATTTTTACATGATTTATTGAGTATTTGATGCTATGAGGGTTAAAAATTGAGTTTTGGGTCATAAGGTATGTGATTAGAGGCTAATAATCACGGATTGAAATTTTTTTTTTTTTTTTNNGAATTGAGTCGGTTTTGACCTAATTCGAGGAGTTCCAATCCAAAACTTGACAAATTAAGTTCATTACCTCAACTCCACTAAAGTTAGACCCAAATTTATCTGTTGAAAACTCTTGTTTGGTTTTAAGAGTTGATAAATTTCATAAACTCAATTAATTTTGGTTCGTGCTTGTGAAAACTTTATTTGCTTGGGCATTTCGGATGATTTTCATTGCACCATTTATCTTGTATGTTAGATTAAATACGATATAGCAACATGTTGCCAAAGTAACCTCTGTTGTGTAGTTTTGTTTAGTCTAACGTATAAAGATGTTGTGGGTTTGTTGTTAATGCGGATAACTATTGGCCCAAAGGAAGGTGGTTATTTGGCACGACAACAAACGCACCTGTGATAATGAGTATGTGACGGTTGTTTGGTTTCCATGTGAGCAATAAATCGGCCCAAAGGAAGGTTTGTTGGTTGACAGGATTTACCGTCAGTATTTGATTATTGCACCTAAGAGTACCACTTACAAGTTAATACGTCGGCCCAAAGGAAGGCCTATTAATGTTGCGCTAGGTATCTTGTGATGGTAGCTCACCTTATGTGATACATGTCATATTTATATATTTGTGATTATATTGTATGCCTATATATGACATTTAAGTTGTGAGCATGTTTAATTTATAGTATTATTTTGTTCTCTGTACAGTTTCTGCTGCTAATTTTTCTGCTAATTTAAGTACCATTCCTGTGCTTAGGGGCACAAACTTTAAGTCCTGGAAAGAGAATGTCATGATCGTATTGGGTTGTATGGATTTTGACCTAGCACTCAGAAAGGACAAACCCTCTGCTCTTACGGAAGAAAGTTCCATTGAGGATAAAAGGAACTTTGAGCTTTGGGAAAAGTCCAATCGTATGAGTGTCATGATCATGAAGTGCTCTATTCCAGAAGTTATGCGGGGCTCTTTGCCAAACGAGGAAAATGCTAAGGATTTCCTTGCTGCTCTTGAAAAATTATATCTCAAGAATGAAAAGGCTGAGATGATTAGTACCTTAGGGAAACTCATCTCAATGAGGTACAGTGGCAAAGAAAATATAAGGGAGCACATCATGTAGATGTCTCATTTGGCTGGCAAGCTTAAGGAATTCAAGTTAGAAATATATGAGGATTTGCTTGTGGCCTTGATTTTGCTTTCTCTTCCTAATCAGTATGGGAACCTACAGACCATATACAACGCCCAAAGGGACAAATGGAATATTAATGAATTAATAGCCATTTGTGTTCAGGAGGAAGAGAAAATCAAAGCCTTAAGGCCTGAAAGTGCTAACTTGACCACTACCTCTAAAGCAAAGAAGAGGAAAATGGATAAAGGTAAGGAAGCTGCAGTAGCTCCACCTGCTAAGGCACAGAAGAAGCAAGATGAGCAAAGTTGCTTCTTTTGTGGAAAGGGTGGACATTTGAAGGAAGAATGTACTAAGTACAAAGCTTGGCGTATTAAGAAGGGTAAGCTTCTCATTTATGTTTGTTCTGAAGTTAATTTAACTTCTATACCTAAGGACACTTGGTGGGTAGATTCAGGTGCTACTACTCACGTTAGTGATTCCTTCCAGGGTTGCCTGTGGAGCCAGAAGCCAAGTGATGATGAAAGATTCATCTATGTGGGCGACGGTCAAACAGCTTCGGTGGAGGCCATTGGGCACTTTAGATTGTATATNTGGAATATTAATGAATTAATAGCCATTTGTGTTCAGGAGGAAGAGAAAATCAAAGCCTTAAGGCCTGAAAGTGCTAACTTGACCACTACCTCTAAAGCAAAGAAGAGGAAAATGGATAAAGGTAAGGAAGCTGCAGTAGCTCCACCTGCTAAGGCACAGAAGAAGCAAGATGAGCAAAGTTGCTTCTTTTGTGGAAAGGGTGGACATTTGAAGGAAGAATGTACTAAGTACAAAGCTTGGCGTATTAAGAAGGGTAAGCTTCTCATTTATGTTTGTTCTGAAGTTAATTTAACTTCTATACCTAAGGACACTTGGTGGGTAGATTCAGGTGCTACTACTCACGTTAGTGATTCCTTCCAGGGTTGCCTGTGGAGCCAGAAGCCAAGTGATGATGAAAGATTCATCTATGTGGGCGACGGTCAAACAGCTTCGGTGGAGGCCATTGGGCACTTTAGATTGTATATGAATACTAGAAAATATTTGGATTTATATGAGACTTTTGTGGTACCGTCCTTAAGACGGAATTTGATTTCTATTTCTGTATTGGACAAATCTGGATTTACTTGTTCTTTCGGAAATAATTTATTTAGTCTTATGCGTGATTCAATTGTTGTTGGTACCAGTTTACTTAATGACAATCTTTATATGTTAAATACCCAACCCTCCGTTAATGAAACTTTGCATGTTAATTCAAGAGGTACAAAACTAATGAGGACTCATCGATGTTATGGCACAGATGCTTAGGACACATTTCTAAACAACGAATTGAACGTCTTGTGTCTGATGGGATCCTTGGTCCCCTTGATTTGGCAGATTTTACCATTTGCGTTGAGTGTATAAAGGAGAAACAGACAAACGTTAGGAAGTTATGTGCCAATAGGAGCTCTAGCGTCTTAGAATTGATACATACGGATATCTGTGGTCCATTCCCTATGGCTTCTTGGAATGGACAACAGTATTTTATCACGTTCATAGATGATTATTCTCGCTATGGGTATATATACTTAATTTATGAGAAGTCACAATCACTAGACGTATTTAAGGCTTATAAAGCTGAAGTTGAAAATCAGCTTGATATGAAAATTAAGGCTGTCAAATCTGATCGTGGTGGTGAATACTATGGTCGGTATAGCAGATCCGGTGAGCAACGTCCAGGGCCCTTTGCTAAGTATTTAGAAGAGTGCGGTATCGTCCCGCAATACACTATGTCTGGGAAACCTAGCATGAATGGTATTGCTGAACGGTGCAATAGAACACTAAAGGATATGGTAAGGAGTATGATTAGTCATTCCACCTTACTAGAATCACTATGGGAAGACACACTTAAAACTGCAGCATATATCCTTAATAGAGTACCAAGCAAAACAGTAGCTAAAACCCCTTATGAACTCTGGACTGGGCGAAAGCCTAGTATAAGTCATTTACACATATGGGGTTGTCCAGCTGAGGCAAGGCCTTACAGGCCTAATGAAAAGAAACTGGACGCAAGAACAGTTAGCTGCTACTTTGTAGGGTATTCTGAAAGATCCAGAGGCTATAAATTTTATAATCCCACATTAAAGTCTTTCTTTGAAACAGGAAATGCCAGATTTCTTGAGGATATTGAGTTTGGGAGGGAAGATAAGGTTAGGGACATTGTTTTTGAAGAAGAATTAGTTTTTCTTCCTATGATTACTATTGGCAATGGTCATGACACTCAGGATCCTGTTCCTGATAATATCATTGTTCAAGATGCAATCGCTCCAGTTCAAGACAATGTTTAGGAGGTTCCTGTCTCAGTTGAGATAAATGCTCCTGTAGAGCAAACTCAACAGCCTCAAGAACTAGTGCCTTTAAGGAGGTCCATTAGAGAAAGGAGAAGTGCGATTCCGGATGACTATATCGTATATCTCCAGGAACATGAGTTTGATATTGGGATAGTAGAAGATGATCCAATCAAATTCACACAAGTCAAACAAAGTTCCAATTCTCAAAAATGGATCGATGCCATGAATGAGGAGATGAAGTCTATGAGAGATAATGACGTTTGGGATCTCGTCAAATTGCCTGAAGGTTCGAAGCCCATTGGTTGCAAATGGATATTTAAGACCAAACGAGATTCGAAAGATAATGTTGAGAGATATAAGGCACGTCTTGTCGCTAAAGGCTTTACTCAGAAGGAAGGCATTGACTTTAAAGAGACCTTCTCTCCGGTTGCTTCGAAGGACTCTTTTAGAGTAATTATTGCACTTGTGGCTCATTATGATCTTGAGCTTCATCAGATGGACGTTAAGACAGCGTTTTTCAATGGAGACATTGATGAAACAATATATATGGTGCAACTAGAAAACTTTGTATCTGGAGATCCAAAGTCTATGGTTTGCAAACTCAAGAAGTACATCTATGTGTTGGATTAAAAACGATTTTCACAGCGAAAGATTGGCCCAGGAATAATCAAAAATTTTCTCA
>JXTC01000096.1:430377-449729 GCA_002914845.1 Trema orientale | reverse complement strand
GTCGATCTCAATAAAGTTTCGGGTGGACCAGTTGGAAATAGACACGGTAAATCACATTGCGTGTAATTTCCATGCCACATTCCATACTCGATCTGTGTCTTTCGGGTGTATTAGTACGGTGATCATTGAGGGTTCTAGTTGCCATCCAAATAAGTGCAACGACGAGCGCTTTGGTTTCGTGCTGATATGTCTGATGAATGGGATTGCAACTTCGGGAATATTCGGGAATAATATGGCAATTTCATGGCCATACTTCAGTTTTGCAATACAATTGTATTTGGTTCATATGTGACCCAAGTGAGAGATTGTTAGGAAATTCTATTTCTTATAGTAGGCCACATATTTTGGACAATTGTATTGGGCCGTATTATTATTAAGCAGACCCAATAAGTGATTTAATTAGGGCTGGGTCAGGATATCCAACTGGGTATGAATACCAATGTGGATACCATGTTAGTCACCCAGTTAGGGTTTGATAGATATCCAACAGGGAACTATTTAAAGAATCTATTAGAGTTATGGTCCCTGTAGCCAAATAATACGTACGCTCAATTCTCTGTAACCCACCATCAGTTACAGAGAACTCCATCTGAGTAACATTAGGCTTTAGGCTACAGAAGACTAAACCCTCTAGCAATTACAGTCAATTTCTTGTGCTTCCGCTTTCGGTTTATCGTCCAGACTACGATATTAATCATGGACTCAGGTATACTCAATGAATCCCTACCTATCAGTTTTACATAAATGATCTAGGGTTGTGATTGGTGTTTTGTAATCCCATATTCATATATAACAATTTTCCCATGGGATTTAAATTAAAACTGATTAAGCGGTAATATCAAGTACAATTATCGCACAAAGGTCGGAAAAAAATACCCTACCCAAAAGAAAAAACTACAACATCTAATCCCACAACTAACGAATATGGGAGCAAATCCGGTGAAATGTGTGTGTAAGTCCAGCTAAGAGCAAACAAACGAATTCCACTACTTTATGGATCAATAAACTCCAAAGTAGACCTTAGAGCCATCAACTTTGCTCTTAGGCGTCCATCAGTGAGTGCCATAGCAAACTCTTGAAGACATCCATCAGTAAACGATACAGCTGATCCTTGAAGACGTCTGTCAGTAAACGCCAGAGCTGATCTTTGAGGTGTCTACCAGTAAATACCATAGCAAGTACTTAAAGCATCAATCAGTAAATGTCTATAGCAAAATCAGACAGATCTGACTCTTTAAAGCATTAGATCTAGGATAATACTACCAAAAACACCCATAAAAAATAAAATAAACAACATACATAATAAAAACCCACACAGATTTAAAATCAAGTGGGACAAAATAAACTCCATAAAGCAAGATCTATAGTACAAAATCTTCACAAGAAGCGGAAGGATGAAATACAATAAAATATAAAAATGAAGGAAAAGAAGATGAAGAGAGAAAAAAAAAAAAAAAAAGACTCATACTAGAGAGGGATTTGGGAGACACCTGTTTAGAGAAAAGAAGAGGAAACGAAAGAGACTTTCAGGGGTAGAGCGCGCCTTCTGCGGAGAAAAGAGAGAAGGAGTATGTGAGAGCCCCTCTCCCCTCTTTCTCTCTCTAAAAGCGCTACATAGGCCCCACACCTCCCTCACTATTGCTAGTTTAAATTTACCAAAAAAGTAAAAACATAATTATAGCTTTTGTCATATATACTTTTTTATTTTTTTGAATGTATATAACTCAGGCCTTTGATTGCTACTCCTAAATAATTAAGAGTCGACATGTCAAGGACATATACGTATACCTAGAGTCCTCCCATTGATCTTTTTTGTCCAGGTTGCTAGCAGGTAACAAGTTTTTGGCACATTTTATTGCCCTTGACTACTCCTATATATCAATTTTTAACTTCTACTGTAGGACGAGTTTTAGTTAGGGCTAGTAATTTATTACATTATACAACGATACGACTTGAAAACTATACGAAATAAATGAGTTTGGGTGACTCATTTAATTTTCGTGTCAATTTCAGGTTGATACATGTAATACTTATAATAAATGGGTGGGTTTTGAGTCAGCCCGCTTAACCTAAAAATGACCTGTGTAACTCGTTTAATTAAACGGATCGTTTTCATGTCGTATCAATACGTCAGTAATATGACACATTTATTGATATTTTAATACTTTAAATGTGAATTGATTAATTCTAAACATATTTACATATATAAAACTGAATTAATTAGTGCATAATCGTGTTAAATTAGAGTAATCGTGTCAATTTTGAATAATCATATCAAACAGGTTATAATATGATACATGACACATTTATTAAACGAATTACACGTGTCGTGTCGCATTACACGTATATTAATCGTGTCGTATTCGAGTTTAAGTTTTTTGACACATTTATTAATTGTGTCGTGTTCGAGTTGTGTTGTTATCATGTCGTGTTGTAATTATGTTGACCCTAATACGACATGATAACATGAATTGCTTGACCTAGTTTTAGTCACCTAGGTGGACAATCAAAAGGCTAGAACTAATTGAGGGACTAAGTCCCTCAAAATGAAGTGAGGGATTGTAGAAAGCCCTTTTAATATATATACATATACATATATATATGTATATATATTGGTTGCCAATCCAAAAAGTATTTTTTTTAAAGTATGTACAGGTATTTTTTTTTTCTAGCCATTGAATTATCATTTAAAATGTGATTCAAAGGCTATAATAATATACATGAAAAGACGTGCATCATTAATGTTATTTCTCTCTCTTATTTTTTACAATAAAAAATATGCATAATAAATATTAATTCGCCAAAATGATACTTATATATAGGTAAAAAAGAAATACCTACTGAATTAGTGCCCATATATATATATATAACTTCTTTTAACATTTTTCTCTCTATTTTTTTTTAAAGAAAAAATGTTGAAGATATTTTAGATATATTGGCAAATATCAGTTTTATGCTACTTATTCTGAAAAATGCACATTGCAGTTCACGTCTATCCTTTCACCATACCTCTGCTTATATGAGCATACTGAACCTAAATAATCTTGAATTCCTTTTTCATATATTTAAGATTTTTTTAATTTAAAAAAATATTTTCTTTCATGGTATTTCTTAACTAGTTAACTTTCTCTCAATAACTAGCATGTGGCAATGTAATATTTATCCCACAAATATTATAAAATTATTATTATTTTTATTTTTTATTGAAATTGATACTCCTATATCTTTTATTTTCCTTATCCTCTTTTCTTCTCTCAATTCTACTTTTGCAATTTCTTATTCAAACGTAGACATATATATATATATATAAAAGAAGTCCTCCATATATATATATATGGGTACCACTATAGTAATTTTTTTAAACCTATCTATATATATATATTTTTTGCTAAATTAAAATTCATCATACACATCTTTTCATAATAAAAGATAAAAAGAGAAAGAGCATTAAATAATATACATGTTTTTTCATGTACATCTTTTCAATTATTCAAATATTATAGTCGTTAGAGATCAACGGCTAAAACAAAAAATACCTATAAATAGGTAAAAAAAAAAAAATACCTACTAGATTATGATCTATATATATATGGGCTATAATCTATTAGTTGTTCTTTTTTTTAGTCATTGGAATATATATACTAGAGATATGTAATATTATTAGTTTGAAAAAAAAAAAAAAAAAAAAAAAACCCAAGAACTTAGCAATACATATGTTTTTCTTTTAATGTAATTAAGTTTCAAAGTAATTTGTCAAGTAAGCTTAATACATTTAGCTAATTGTTATATATTCTTCATAAATATATCATTTTTAGGAGGAAATACTCCTTTTATTGAATAAATGTTAGTGGCTCTATATCTTTTAAGGTTTGATGAATAATTTCCGAATTTTAAGGCCAAAATCCTTAATTTCTTATAGGTTTTTTCAGAAATTTCTATCGATACTGATATTTTCTTCAATATTTTTATAGATATTGATATTTTCATCATTAATCTACATATATGGTGAACTTGTTGAATTTTTACTGTTATGATTTACCTTGGTACTCGTTGTCTCGTCGGTCTCATTCTCTCAATCTCCTACATTTAATGCGGTTCTAAATTTCGTATATTTATTGCAAAGGGAATTCTTTTATAGACACTCAATCCTCTAAGGCTGTGGGTCTTCAAGAAACTACTTGCTGGAACTTTACTCTAATTTTTTGTAGCTTTTTTTTTTCTTTTTTTGGGTTGGTGATGTCTTGAGAAGGCCAAATTTTGGTTTTAGTTCTTAGTGATGGGTATGCACTCCTTTTTCTTTTCTGGATTTTTCCCGATAGGATTGTTTATCTAAATGAGTTTTAAACCAGGAATACCGGATTAGCGTGTTAGTTTTCTTTTGCTTTTTGCTGATTTCTTGCCTTTCAACTTTTTTATTAACGTTTTTGTTGTTCTTTATTGTTTAAGAATAATGCTAAACATCCCACCATATATCTATATTTTTAATACCACTTAATGTGGCATATGATTTGTCACAACCCAAAACTCCGGATCAGTAGTAGAAAAGGAATTTCACTAGTGAAAATTCATAATTTGTTTTAGAAATTTTTAGAAACTTCAATTTTTTCAAAAAAACGACAACTAGTTTCAAAAACAACAGATTCTGTAAAAGTTTGTAAAAGTAATCCAAATTGTAAATTCCTACAGTTTGTGATCACCACTAGACATAGGCTATTAATAATATTCATAAAACATACATATGCATCACCATCATTATCACAAGTAGGCATAATAGGTAATACAAGCTAAATCTAAAGTATGAACCTTAAATATTATTATAGATCCAAAATGAGTTACGAAGTAGTTACCAATAACTAAACTAGTAATAATCTTCCAATCCTAGTCACTCTGCTCTGGAGTTGCTCAAATCATACTGCGCACTACCTGAGAGGGGAAAGATAAAGGGGTGAGCATTTGCATGCTCAGTAGGAATTCATTTACCTTTTTAGTATGAATGCAACTTTTCAAACTAGCATGGTTAGCACCTTCCCAAAATCCATTTATAAAACAGTTTCAAAAGTAATCAAGATTAAGAATAATCATGTATTCAAAACTAAAAACCAAAATCATAATATTGTACAAATCATAAATCAACCAAGTATAAGTATGAGCTCTCATCCTCTCATCAGGCCCTGTAATACATCTTTCACAGAGGTACCCAGTCTCCTGACACTACCCGGAGGTGTGTTAGCAAATCCTGTGCAGGGGCCTAGGTCTCTTACCTAGTGCTGCAGCAACTCACTAGGGATCTAAATACCATGATACCAAAATAGAACTCAAGTGTATGATCCTATGGTAGGTACAACATATCATAGAGTGTGTAATAATCATACATCAAGTATATCAAGAAATCATGCTTTAAAACTCATTTGGTATTATTCTAGAATTTATACAAAATCGGGCAGCATAACGGCTATAGTTTCCCAAAACTAAAATTTTAAACCTGCATAAAAACTATACGAACCAATCCCAGAACAATTCAATATATTTCAGCAGTTCACAAGTTCACCAAATATCCAATCAAATCATTTAAATCCATAAAAATCGACAATTTCAAGCAATAGGTCATAATACACATTTTTAAACAAAATAAGTATAAAACTTGGTAATTGAACCCCTACCTCACCTTGATAACTAAGCTAAACAATCGGCTCCCGTAAATTATCCCATTAGTCACCTGGTCGCTTGAAAGATCGTTTCGGGATCCCGTGAGCTCGCTTTAAGGGGGTGACTTACCAAACAAAGCCTCAAATTGAGAAACGGAGATCACCACTGAATTCAAAGTACCAAAAAATGTTAGGTAGGACATATAATTCGATTAAGGGTCCCGAGCCGAGACCGGGCCTGTGGCACGCAAAATAAGGCAAAATCCCGAGCATCGCATCTCAGATTTCGTGCCACCTCAAAAACTATTGATGTTTTATATCAAAACTCGCCTCTTGATCTTATTTGGTCCAATTCTGAAGTCCAATTTCAGTTTCGAGGCCTCTCACTCAAATTTGGGCTTAACTAGAAACTAATTGGAAAAGTTACAAAAATACCATTTTCTGAAAATATTTGCGTAAACGTCACAATTTTCAGACTTGAATTTCTCTCAATCTACTCATCCATTTTTCACAAATCCACCACTTTTTATCTTGTCTTAAACCATATTTTCATCCCACAAAGTTTCAAGAATAATGGATGAACATTACAAAAATATCTATACAAATGCCACTTTTTGTTACGAAAATGACATAAAAACTTTTAAATACTCACCGGAGCTTCTTGGCCAGAAATTAGGGGCGGCAAGGGACCAACCCAGGTAGGAGGATCTTGGGCTTCAATTTGGTGGTGGTGGGTGGTGACTAAGGGCGGCAGAAGGCCGAATTTCGGCCGCGAAACACGACGGGTTCGCGAGCTCCTCCACGTGGCTGGGTGGCGTGACGACGGGCGATGGTGACCAGCGCGGCTTCGTCTTGCAAGGGGGAGTCAGCTCTGGCCGAAATCGGGCAGTGGGTTGACGCCGGCGACCTGTTTCCGGCGCTGCACAGTGAAGGGGGCGAGAAGAAGAAGAAGAAGAGAGGGAGGGAGAGAGAAGGCTAGGGATTTTGGGAAATTTGGGGGTTTTATGACATGTATCGCCTATGGGCTATGCAAAATAAGTTTTTAAAATTGTATTATAGCCCAAGCTTTAAATTTTATTTTCAACATAGTCCTTTAAGTTCCAAATTTGACCCCAACCTCAGGGATTTCTCTCACTTTGGCCCTTACTTGAAATTTATTCAAACTTTAACCAATTTTTTATTAATTTTAATCTCCCAAATAATTATGAAAAGACTATAGTACCCTTGATTAAAAATCAAGGATTTTATATGATTTGCCACCATATAAGTGAGGAATTGCATTTAACCAACTTGTGATAAGTTTCAATTCACCAGTTAAATTGTGACATTTGCCATATCAGGTTGTATTTAAAAAGTGGCAAACTAATTGGGATCCCAAGCATTATCCATTGTTTAATAATATAATGATGGCTACTTTTCAAATGTAGGCCTTTTAGAGTTGTTAAGTTGTTAATCACCTATATAATTGGGATCTGGTTGTCTCTCCCTTATTGGCCTATGGTAGAGATGGCAATTCATGTCGGTGGGGCAGGTTTGTGTGGGATTGATATCCAATATCTATCTAAAAGTTTCTAATTTAACCTCGACCTATGACCCGTCGTGTCTAAAAGTTTTCAATCCTAGCCTGACCCGCACATAAACGGATTGACTCGAACTCGACTCGCTGGACTCATTTAGACAAGCAATACTTAACACATAGCCTAATTGTGACCTGTCAACCTACTTCTGACCCACTAACCCATTTATGACCTGCATTTTTTACTAGTATTTTCTTTCTTTAAGGGCTATTTTACCCTTATTTTAAAAGAGAAAAAATATGTGCAGAAATTTTTTATACAAATTAAAGTATGCTAAATTATTTATAATACACAATAGAAAAGTAATATTATTTTCTCTTATTTTTTTAAAATTAAGAATATTTTTTTCATAATTTAATTATGTATATATAATATGTTTATTTAGTGGGTCAAATTGGTATTTTTGTCAGACTAGTTGACCTAAACCTAATCTATTTTCAAATTAGTCTCAAGCGGGACAACCCAAATTCGATAAGCACCCATTTTTATCAACTCTAACTTGCAAAAAAAAATTGTGTCATGTTCGTATCGGGTGGTTGTGTGATAATGTGAATTGTAACCCCTATTAGTCTTATTTATTCAAAAGAACAAAAATTTATTATTATTAGCTTTATTTTCTTTTGATTCATTTTACAAGTGAAAGTAATTTTTTTCTCTTTTCCCCCCTTTTTTTTTAAGGTCAATGAAAGCAATCATGCATATTGCCTTGGAAAAAAAGCGAGTAATCCGTTCATATTGTCTTGGAAATATGCATCATTGCTTTTTTTAGAATTGTACTATATACCATTCTTTTTTTAAGCTCACCAACGTATGTTTAAATACGGTCATGATTCTGATTATCGAAATCAGTTCATATACATATTTCATAACGAATTTTATAATATTGATCAATTCAAGGATTTATGATCGTGAAGATTTGTCTACTTTAAACTAGATATCATGTGGAGATTGAATACAATTTGTTTTGCAGAGCTGTTTAAAGTTTTTTTTTTTTTTTTTCCGTTTAATTTAGCATTTGCACTCATAAGTAATTTTATTTAGGGTTATTATTATAATAAAAAGTACTATTAAAATAAAATGTGAAGAGAGCAAATACAACTAATAGTTTTAAAAAAAAAAAAAAAATGTAGGAAAAACGGATAGAGGGTGTCAAAATACACATAGTAATCACTCATATGAACCAACAGTAATTAGCTTTCCCACACGTCTTCAGTCGCCTTACTACCAACCAAACTCATTTTCATATTAAACAAAACACAAAATTAGTTTGACAAATTTGGTGAATCAACTGAAAACCAAAACAGATATAAAAGTCTCCGAAGAAGAAGAAGAAGAAAAAATAGTAGAAGTCAGAGGAAAAAACACTTGAAGCCTTCTTCAATCTTTGCAGCTATGGTGGTGGTCACCTCACCCACACTCATCATTCTCTCCCTTCTTCTTATTATTCTTCTTCTCCTCTCAGTCTCAGCAACAGACCCACCACCACCACTACCTCCGCCCGCGGAGCCCACCGCCGTCTGCATCGTCGGCGCCGGCATCGGAGGCTCCTCTCTCGCCCACTTCCTCCGCCTCTACTCCAGTCCCGATCATGCCGATTTCCGCATCCGAATCTTCGAGCGAAACGGCTTCGTCGGAGGCCGCATGGCCACCGTCAATGTCTCCGGCGACATCTTCGAGGCCGGAGCCTCCATTCTCCATCCCAAGAACTTCTACGCCCTCGAATACACAAAGCTCCTCAATCTCACCATTAAAGAGCCTTCCTCTTCTTCGTCTTCCTCTCCCTCTTTGGGAATTTGGGATGGCAAGAAATTCGTCTTCAAAACCCTAGGCTTCGACTCCGACCTCCCCTTTGTTCAGAAGCTTGTTTCGCTCGCCAACTCCGTCCTCACCGTCCTTCGCTATGGCTTCTCGCTTCTCAAAATGGAGTCGTTTGTTCAGGTCACTGGGTTTCTTTCTTTCTTTCTTTCTTTTTTTTTTTTTTTTTGAGTGATTTGATTGAATTGAATTGAATTGAATAGAATTTGATATGGTTGGAATTTGTATGTTGCAGAGTACTGTTGCGAAATTCTTGAGATACTATGAGAGCCGTGAATCGAGACCCATTTTTGAAAGCGTGGAGGAGATGCTTAAATGGGCGGGACTGTATAATCTCACTACTACCACTTTGGGATTGAAATTGGCTGATATTAGGCTTTCTCCCTTGTTGATAGAGGAGCTTGTTACTGTAAGAGCAGTTTTTTTTTTGGTTTTTTTAAATACTTCTTCTAAGGCTTTTTTGATATGTCCTATGGTTTATTTTTGAGTTGTGTTATTCCTGACATGCCTAGTTTAAATTAGAGTATAGTAGAAGTATAATGAAATGAGCATAAAAGAACAATTCTGTAATCTGCCTTCACAGACCTTACTGAAATTTGAATACAATACCAATTGGATAACCAAGTTATGATGCCATCTTAAGATACTGACTGCTTGTAGTTTATACAACTTGAATTTATGCTCAGGAATCAGGATCGTAAGTCGAGTTTGGTTCACAAATGTATCTGAAGCTTAATAGAGGACATACAAAAAGGGTGTATGTGAATTAGTGAAAGGACTTTGGTTTTTTGTGCGTCTGGGAAAAGTCCGTCATCGCCATGTTAAGTAAAATATTGAATAGCTTGGAATTGGACCTGTGGAAATGTAAACTGCGGCTTGAAAATACAGCATGTTCAAGCTTTACTGAAAATTTATTAAAATTTTAAATGCAGGTCATAACAAGAATCAATTATGGTCAAAGTGTAGCCATTAGTGGACTTGCAGGTGCTGTTTCATTGGCAGGAGCTGATGGAGGATTGTGGTCTATCAAAGGAGGGAACTGGCAGATGGCTTCTGGTCTTATTGATCATTCAAATGTTGCATTGCACCTGCATGAGGAAATCGAATCAATCTCTTCTATCGGAAAATATTATGAACTTAATTCCACCAATGGAAAGAGTTACAAATGTGAGGTTGCTGTGGTTGCTACACCTCTAGATGAGGTGAGCATTCGGTTTACTCCTTTAGTATCAATTCCCAAGAGAAGTCTACAGCATACACATGCAACGTTTGTTAGGGGCCTTCTAAATCCTGTAAGTTCCCTATCAGTCTTATTTACTTTTCTGCACTGACCTTCTTTTGATATTCATTTTAGTCAACATTTCTCATTTGAAAGAAAAAATCGTAAATTTTGATATTTTGTTGTTTTCAGGAATATTTTGGCCTGGATGCTGTGTCAAAAATACCAGAACTGGTGGGAACAATCGAGGATCCTGATCTTCCATTTTCAAGCATTTCAGTTCTTAAGCGACATGATGAAAAAGATATGACTTACAAGATCTTCTCCCGTAAACCTCTGGACGATGATGTACTAGATACCATCTTCAGGTACTATCAACTAGCCAACTCTTGTTCTCCTTGGGTGGGTTATCTTTTCTTTTCCACCTTCCTGGGAGTTACAATGTATACAGTGTGATTGATGCCATTACCTTAATTATTGTTTGCTCTGATGATGTTCAAAGTTGTCTCCCATGTGCTCCAAGTAAATCTCCAATTCATATTTCCGTTTTCCCTTTTTTCTTGACCATTAAATACATAACCTTAGGGTAGTGCAGAAGTGAGGTTGCTGTCGTGTATTTTGCCTAGGTACGTCAATTCCTTATTCATATACTTACCATTGCCCACTGACCATAAAGGTACCACTATCATTTCTTGAAAAACAAGACGCTGTAGCTATAGAATAAGGTTCATCATTGTGATCAGTAAAAGTGAGGACAATTGCATCACCATATTAAGTTTGATCAACAATTATTTCATTTGTTAAACTGTAGTTGTAACTGTTAATTTTTTATATTTATAAAATATATGAGAGGGCTGGTTATGGAGCAAGCCTGACATAGGTTCACATGATAAATTGAATAATTCGTAAAACTTGTTTCTTTCCCAGAAGGTATGGATGTTAATTACACCATGCAAACGAATTGATTTGTCAATTTATACTAATACGCTTTAGAGATTTCAAACCTCTTCACTGAATTTATCTATCTTTAGATGATGTCTTGTCATCTTGTTGTATTCCTCTTTTTTCAATAAAATTTTTCTCGTTTCCTATCAAAAAAAAAAAAAAAAATTTATCTATCATAATTTTCGTAGTCATCAGATTGATTTACAAAATTGATTCTATCATCCCCAGTCCCAACCATGATTTAGCGCGCAATTTATTACGTTTGACAAAGTTGGCCTGCATGCAGAGATCTCTTAGCTTGTCGATTTGGGTGATGGATTTACCTCTGCTTGCGTATCTGTGTCTTCATCTTTCCCTCACCATAGTTTTTCTCCCATTTTGCATGGTATGGTTGACGTGGCTTTTACGCCTGGTCATATGAGCATACTTTTATCTGGCACCATGTGATGTATTTGTTTCATGCGATTCGAACACAATTATGTTGTTCATTCTTCTTTTTAAGAAATCTAATTTGGTGAAATGAACTTTGAGTTCGTGAAAATAGATTGTGCAATTCTGAGTCCAATAGACCATATAAAACTTCTATTTTTATTTTTGGTTCACTTCATGATATGTGAAGTGCATGGGGGAATTTACAGTGGAATATACTTTCATTGTATTGAAAGTATTCTTGTGCTAGACTGCTAATTAGTTTTGCTAGGATAATTTGATTTCAATGTTTCTTTTCTTTCCTCAGAACTCTTGATCTTTTATACTAATTATTATTTTCTTGCTGCAATTTCAGTTTTAGAGCAGAGACCATTCGAATAAATTGGGGTGCATATCCTCATTACAATGCTCCTGAAGAGTTTGCTCCATTTATCTTGGATGGTCGGCATTTGTATTATGTGAATGCTTTTGAGAATGCAGCTAGCACTATGGAGACTAGTGCTGTCTCAGCTGAGAATATTGCACGACTCATATTGTCAAGATTCTTCGGCCAACCACCTTTCAGTTCCTCAAATTTGGAATCCCACTCTGATTCAGGAACTTTGCGTGCAGATCTGTGAGTTTATCTTTGCAATTGCAAACTGTAAAACTAAAATTTTAGTTAAGAATTGTACTTAAGATGAGCGTATTTTTGTAAGTAAAGATTTCTACACTGGGGGATTCTTGAAATTCATGAATAACAAACTAAAAGAAAGTATACCTCATAGTGATAGCACTTAAGCTTGTCCTCGTATAAATTATTTTACTTTTGTCTGTAGGAGCTTATTTTGTACATGATACACACATACATAACTAAATATATGTATTGGTGTGCAGAAATTATTATGTATATGATAAATCTGGATCACGTGCTTGTGTTTTGATCTGCAATCGGAATATATATATATATATATATATATATATATTTTTTGCTTCTTACTTCTGTGATAAAAACATTGTTCAGCAAGAGAAGATTTTAGTGGAACTTAGAAAGTATTCAACTATATAACTCAAGTTTTTCTTTCCTCAATTTAAAAATAAAAAAAAATTAAAAAAAAAAGCTTTGATGAAACAATCTATTATAGTACTTGCCATCAGGGCTGGGGTCTTTTCGGGATACACTTCGTCTAATCTATTTAAATGCCGTCTATCGCAGACTCGAATAATGTCATTCATAGCATCAGTGATTTTTCATTCAAAACACATCTTCAGTTTGCTCTGAATTTAGTCTTTATAAGGTTAGAATAACATTCAAGTATTTAGCTACCATCTTTTCAACATCGACAAATGTTCAGTTCACTCTGTGTAGACCAGAGTGATGAAATTTCGTATCATTGTCCCCAGTTTTCAGCCATCCATGTAGCTCTGCTCTACTGCCTCTAATAGCTTAGGGGCCTTTGGAGTTTTATGCCAAAAGAATCATTTTTGTAGACAGTCAAGCTATGGGTGGTATGAGGGAGAGAAAATAAGAAGGGAGGTACAATTTTCTTTTGTTGTGTTCGGTATGAAATCATGGAGAGAAGACCGAAATCTTCTCCATTCTTGGTCGACTAATCCTCTCAGCTCTCTATTTCCTTTTACCTCCCCTCCTCGCAAACACACTCTTAGGGAATGAATTACTAACTTGTAGTGAAAAGAATTACAGGCTCAATTTATTAATTGTGGTAAGATGTATATTTCTCATCCATTAATGTGTTTGGTTTTCTTTCATTGCTTTTTAGTAAACACATCCGTAATGGGAAAGGATTTTAAAAGTAATGAGATTAAATTTTAGTTGGGTTACTATTTTCCAATTTTACTATTTATGCATGGGAGTCACCAAATCTTGTATCATAAATGTGCAAGAAAGTTTTCCTTATTTTTGTTCCATTGCGAAGGAATTTTAGATATATCGTTGAGCCATTTTAATTTCAGAGTATTAATGGTTTCATGCTATGAATTATAGAAAATATTTTTGCATGGTTTTGAGCTTGCACAAGAGTTATCAATCATCAGATATTTCTCTCTATTAGAAACAAAAATTACATTCACAAATGACTTGGTGGAATTCGTATATATAAATGCAATATACTTCTAATTACAAAATTAATTTATTGAATATCACATAAAAAGGTTAAAAATATGTAGCATTTTAAATAACATTGTGCATATATTATAATAAGAATACTTTATTTGCTATTTTATGTATCAAATATAACAGTATCAGTAATATTTGTATTGAAAATGATGTATAATTGTTAATTACTTCACTGTTTTTTTATATCCTTTTCCTTCTACTTTTTATTTTTAACAAAATTATTCTTAATAGTATACTATTTATTTTTAACAAAATTATTCTTAATAGTATACTATTTAATGGAAGAATAATTAGAATTTTTCTTTCCCTTCAATATGAATTAGAATTTTTTATATACTTTATGGGCCAGTTTAGTAGAGCTATAGATTTTAAGGAAAACACTTTTAGCTGTGCTGAAGGAAAAATCTGCTGTAGCATAAATTAACAGAGTGTTTGGTAAACAGTAATTTTAAAGTGTTGTGACTTGAAAAAGTTGTATTAAAGTGTTTAGTAATCTGTATGACTGAATTGTTGTGCAAATATTAAATAACCGAAATAAAAATCATTATACAACTATGCATATTTATAGAAAGTGCTTATTAATATTTTTTATAATTATGCATATTTGTACATACTAAAGATATTAATACTTTTTTAAAAAAAATATTGATATGAAAATAAACTCAATTAAATTTATTTTATTTTATTTTAATTTATTTTATTTTCATCTAAATTTAAAATTTCAATAAAAATTCAATTAGGTTACTTCAAAATAATTAATACGAAGAGTATTTTAGTCAATTATGATTTAAATATATTAGTACTTTTTTAAAAAAAAATTGATATAAAAATAAATTCAATTAAATGTGTGGAATTTTTACTTTTAAGTTAGGGTATTTTAGCCATTATGGTTTATTTATTAAAAGATAGTGTAGATTCATGCATGATCTAAAAGCCACAAAGTTGTCTTAGGCCAATTTTGGCTTTTAGCTGTAGTTTTGTCAAAAATTATTGAATAATTTGTTTTTCAAGTTTTTATCAAACACCTTTTAACTCACAGATTGTTCAAAAAGTACTTTTAACTTGTTAAGAAGATAAACCAAACTAACTCTATATACATTTTCTAACAGCGGGCCACGTCCCTTAGGCGCTTGCCTTTACGCTAGTATAATATAGAAAGATAATTATTGGGAAGTGAGCCGTTCTTACATTTGCTTGCTTTGAGTAGCTTTTTTTTTTTTCCTAATTTTTTTTCTATACTACGTAAAAGGATGAATAATTATTAGAAAGTAAGCTGTCCTTAGACATTTCAAACCAAAAAAAAGCCGTTCTTAGACTTGCTTGCTTGAGCATCT
Organism: Trema orientale; assembly: GCA_002914845.1. NCBI lineage: Eukaryota > Viridiplantae > Streptophyta > Magnoliopsida > Rosales > Cannabaceae > Trema > Trema orientale. Next base: position 434,649 of record JXTC01000096.1, on the reverse strand, counting down.
TCTTCTTAAATTTTTTAAAAAATTTTACTTTTTTTACTTTTTTTTTTTTTTGCTGTACTTCATGTATTTTTCTAATTTTTTCCTCTTAAGTATTTCCTTGACACATGCCATTTCTCCTTTGGTATTTGCTTTTAAAGGACAATTGTACTCTCTCTTCGTAGCATTTAGCATTTGGTTTAAAGGACACATATTACACTTTTTTCATAGGGTGATCACAATTCTATTGCCACCCTTTGTTTGCTCTCCACACCTTTTATAAATAGAATTATTTTATTTACAAGTGAACCTTATGTAAAATTATATTTTAGTACAAAATAATAGAAAAGACATTTTCTTTACTCAAAAAAAGAAAACAAAAAAAAAATTCTCCTTACGCACATCTTTGTAAACAGTAAATACCATTCTGAATTGACAATGATGATTGCAATCATCATCTACCCATTGCCAAATATGGGAGAATTACAATAAGCTTCAAAATATCACGAACTGGAAAAAGTAAGCTGAAAAAAGAAGGAGAAGTTTAAAAAGAGATCCAATGAAGAAATTAATTGATTATTCCTTCTTTTTTCTTGTCTGTAAATATCGTGTATATATATATATATATTCAGGAGTTGCTTCATTGGAATTTATAAAGCATCGAAGATTAACGTGGAGATTAAAAATAAAAATAAAGATAAAAATTGAGTTCAAAAGACAGTTTTAGGGTTTATTTGGAATAATAAAGAGGTGGATTATTTAAATTCTAAATTTTAAATGACGATGGTTTTATCAAGTGTGTAGCAAGAGCAAACTAAGGAGTGTCAATAGACTTAAGCTTCTTCATAACAATGAGCCAACTGGGGCTAGCTCAGTTGGTCCAAGGTTTGAGGGTTGTGTGTGTGTGTTTGGGAGGGTCAGGGATTCAAACCTTGGTAGTGTGTGTGTGTGTCATTTTCCTTTAATTTGTAGTAAGTGTTGGTCATTAGTTAAGCTTCTTCATAACAATGACTTTTAAAAGTGGTCATACATTTTTATCGAACTACAATTCTGCCATTGAATGTGTTTATTTATGAGACGTACAACTAATTATTCTTTTTATAATCTTTTTTTTTAGACAAATAATTAGGAATTCCTTCCTCGACGATCAGCTTCGTTAAATGAAAAAAATTTGCACCCCTTTTTAATTTCAAAAAAAAGAGAAGAAAACATGCATGATTTTAAAGTTATTTCAATCAGTTAAACACTTCTCAATAATATATATAATTAAATTGACGAATATTTTTAGAAATTGTTTCATAAAAAAAAAAAAGCATGATTTTAAAGCTATTTCAATCAATTAATCACTTCTCTTCAATAGCTACATATACATTAAGTGTAAAGCAGCCATATAAAGGAGGAGACCTACGGATGTTGAATACCATTTGAAGAATCTGGAAACAATTTAAAGTTGTTAAAACTATATGATCAAAGTTCTTTTAAGGCCTAGATCACTGTGGATACCACAATTGCTCAAGTATTACAAGCTCAAAAAAAAAAAAAAAAGGGCCAAGAAGAAAAATAAATAAACAAAAATCTTATTTTTGGAGAAAATAAAACCTTTGTTTTATGGTTCATTTATATAAACCACAAAAATATTCATAAAATATTTCAATAATATTAGATACAATTAAATATAATAACACAAAAAGATACGTGAAATATACGGACTGCAATATATAAATCTATAAATATACAGAATAAACGAGATTGAAATGTAAAAATAAATAAAATAATAGTGAAAACATGAGATAATTCAATAAGATATATCTTGTGAATTAAATGAGATCCCTAGGGATTATATAAATTTATAATTTTTGAGAAGAAAAACTCAACGATTGACGTTATAGAAAAAAGATAATAGATATTTATACACAAGGGATTAATTAATTCCTTCGTGGTGATAAAAGGGAATCATGTATAAATATTATCAGAATTAATCATCATTATCATACCACACATTTAAAATTACTTAGATATCTTATATTTTACAAACTCCAAAACATCTTTGATCTCAATCCCGGCCATTTCGATCATGGTCAAACATGTTCGACTGTCAACCTCGGTCGTCATCAAAATGCGTCTCCTTTACTTGACCTTTTTCAATTGGTGTTGTGACACAAGAACAATTTTGGTATTTTAAAAGTTTCATTAAAGGAAAGTCTAAATTTTATAAGGACTTGTTTGGGATAATTTTTACTTGTTAAAATAAAAGTTTTTGAAGATCTTAATGGTGAGTCCATACTTTTTAAAAAATGTCTTTTAAATGAAAAAAAATCTTATGAAAATTTATCTAAACACTCTTAAAAGTAAATTTTGAGTTCTAAAAAATATTTGAAAGCTATGTCAAGCAGACTTTAAATGATTTATAGTTTGTCTGTTTCTTAATCACATTCTATAAAAAGAGAGTCTCATAAATAAACAAAAGTTTCTCCTCATGCGGCAATATGTCACTGAAAGATCATGTGTACTATATTTTTCTTACGGAGTAATTATTATAGCCGTAAAATTTTAATCTAATGGTCTAAATAGTCACTACATCAATGGACAAAAGTGATTATTACACTACAGAATTTTCCTTTACACAATATATTTTTTTTACTCTTGAAAAATTTAATAATTCTTTATTAATATTTATTTTTTATTGTAGAAAATACTTAATATCACCTAGAGTTCCCATTCCTTACCCAATCTATCATTTTTTTTGTCACTTAACTCCATAATCTTTGGAAGCTTGTATAAGTCTGAACGCTCAAAAACATATTCCTATGAGTGCATATTTGGAAGCTAGGAAAAATTTTAAGAGAAACTCATAGATGGAGTGGGGCTCTCTTCTGGCTTAGGATTTAAAGAAATTTTCAATTCTCCAATAATCACTCACAACATGTTGAATGAAGTAGTAATTGTCTTTCAATTTTATTTCTTGGGCAAGCAAATTTTAGGATTTAAGAGCAGCAAAAACCTTCTTTTTTTTTCTTCAAAGGAAATGCAGAAAAATTTGGTCAATTGAAGCTGTGATGAGAAATAAAGAAAACCCAACTCCAAAATACAATATTTATTCTTGTATTTTTAGTAGTTTTCTTTGATTTTGATTGGTTGTATTGAATTTTTTTTTTTTTTTTTGTAAATGGCATTTTTTTTTCAAGAAAAAGAAGCCTCAGCTCCCATCGATGATATTTAATCCCTTTTCTAAAGTATTTTAGTTTGATTATGATGGTTTACTACCATAAACATAATTGGTTACTACCATAAATATAGTTCATTTTCTTTGTTATATTTAGTTTAGAAAATAATATTTTATTGAGAGGTGCTATATGGATATATATATATATATTTTATATTTTTGTAAGGAGTGTTGTATACGTTATTATTTAATTAGTGCTCTACATATTAATTTGTTTGTTTTCTTTTGTTGTTCCTTTTCTCTTTTTTTTTTTTAATATAAAAATTATGGTTTTGTCAATTGCAAAAATTCATTATTTTTTTTATCTATTATTTACTCTTTTTTTATTTATTTTTTATTTGGGGACAGATTCCCAACCTACACCAAATGTTATGGATGATGGACTATCTGGAAGTAACCTTGTAGAAACTGAATCAATTTTAATTTTTTTTAAATTATAATCAAATCCTAGTTTCATTTGCTGGGTTGAGTATGAGTTTGTTTTTAATGATATAGAGTCACCTACTATGGAGAAGGTCAGCTATTGTTATCACTAACCTAAGAGCTAAAACATCACAGGAATTCAACTGGCCCCATATAGTCATTCTGTTAGGTTTAATCGTGTAAACCAATTGGTGGGTCATAGTTTTTTATAACAATTATATAATATTAGGGCTGTCTAATTAAGTAGGGCCATTAAGTGATCTAATTGAGGGTTCAGGAAGTTACCTATTAAGTGTGGACTCTGTAATGTGTGGTTACTTAATCCTAGTCCAATAAGGATTGATGGGGTCTCTATTGGTGACTAGTATATAAGGATATAACTCTAGGGTTTTGGTCCCCAAGCCAAATAGAACGTGTGCTTTTCTCCTCTGCCTCCATCAACAGAGAGAGACTCATTGAGCATACATAGAGTATTCTGGCTGTGGAAGACCTTCTACCCTCAGGCTCTAATTAAATCGCTTCCGCTTACGTGATCTTGTCCTTTGCTGTCAAACTCAATGGATTCAGGTTAGTCACGGGTTTCTCTCAACAAATCTTTTCCTGACAATTTGGCATGATAGATCCTAGGATTGTATTTGGTTTAACAATCC
>JXTC01000096.1:403701-429232 GCA_002914845.1 Trema orientale | reverse complement strand
CATGCTGAGCAATTTGCTTGCTATGCGTTATAAAGGTAAAGGGAACATCAGGGAGTACATCATGGAGATGTCCAATCTGGCTTCAAAACTAAAGGTACTTAAGTTAGAGCTGTCGGATGACTTACTCGTGCAATTAATACTACTATCTCTTCCGTCACAACTCAGTCAATTTAAGGTGAGTTACAACACCCAGAAAGAAAAGTGAACTCTTAATGAGCTCATATCTCAATGTGTACAAGAAGAGGATAGATTAAGCGAGATAAGACTGAGAGTGCTCATCTAGCAACAACCTCTCAAGATAAGAAAAGAAAAAGGACTAAAGATAAAGGAGATGCATCTGGGATTTCAAATACTAAAGTGCAAAAGAAACAAGATGATGATTCAACTTGCTTCTTCTGCAAGAAGGCAGGACATGTGAAGAAGAAATGTCCCAAATATGCCACCTGGCGTATAAAGAAGGGTAAGCTTCTCAATTTTGTCTGTTCTGAGGTTAATTTTGCTTCTGTACCCAATCATACTTGGTGGGTGGATACCGGTGCCACTACTCACATAAGTATGTCTATGCAGGGTGGTTTGAGGAGCCGTCTGCCAAGTGATGCTGAAAGATACATCTATGTGGGCAACAGCGATACAGCTACAGTTGAGGTAATAGGTCTATTTAGGTTGCAATTAGGTTCCGGTTTATTTTTAGATTTAGAAGAGACATTTATTGTACCGTCATTTAGACGGAATTTAATTTCCATTTCAGTTTTGGACAAATTAGGTTATTCTTGTTCATTTGGAAATAATAAATTTAGTCTTTTTCAGAATTCTAATATTCTTGCGACTAGTACTTTGATTGATAACCTATATAAAGTCGATACTATTACCTCAATTAATGAAATTTTGCATGTCCAGAAACGTGGTACAAAATACAAAACCACTGAGAATTCTTCTATGTTATGGCACAAGCGATTAGGACACATCTCTAAACAGAGAATACAGCGTCTTGTGTCAGATGGAATTCTTGACCTACTTGACCTCACAGACTTCACAGTTTGTGTTGACTGCATTAAAGGCAAATAGATAAATGTACGTAAATTAGGTGCTAATAGGAGTTCCGGTGTCTTAGAACTGATGCATACTGATATCTGCGGTCCATTCCCTACGGCTTCATGGAATGGCCAACAGTATTTCATCACGTTCATAGACGATTACTCTCGCTACGGGTACCTATATTTAAATCATGAGAAATCTCAATCCCTGGACATATTTAAAGCTTTCAAAGCCGAAGTTGAAAATCAAATCGACAAGAAAATTAAAGCCGTCAAATCTAATCGTGGTGGTGAATACTACGGTAGGTATGATGGATCCGGTGAACAACGTCCAGGACCCTTTGCCCAGTACCTAGAGGAATGTGGAATCGTCCTACAATACACAATGCCGGGAAAACCTAGCATGAATGGTGTTGTTGAGCAACGAAATCAAATACTTAAGGACATGCTGAGGAGTATGATTAATCATTCCTCCTTACCTGAATCACTCTGGGGAGAAGTATGAGGACATGCTGAGGAGTATGATTAATCATTCCTCCTTACCTGAATCACTCTGGGGAGAAGCACTTAAGACTGCAGTTTATATACTCATCAGAGTACCCAGCAAATCAGTAGCTAAAACCCCATATGAACTATGGACAGGCAAGAAGCTTAGTATTAAGCACTTATATATTTGGAGTTATCCAGCTGAGGCAAGGCCATACAGACCATGTGAAAAGAAACTGGACTCAAGAACAATAAGCTGCTATTTTGTTGGTTCTGCTGAAAGATCTAGAGGTTTTAAATTTTATGATCCCTCTAACAGATTCTTTTTCGAGACGGGTAATGCGAGATTCCTTGAAGATGTTAAGGTTGGGGGGAGAGATAAAGTCAGGGATATTGTCTTTGAAGAGGAGTTCGTTTCTCTTCCTACAGTTGCTATTGGAGGTGACCAGGCTCCTTTGCCTGACATTGTTCAATAAGCAAATCCAGAAATTCAAGACAATATTCCATAACTCCCTGTCCCATATGAAGAAGTTGCTCCTGAAGAGCAACCTCAACAACCTCAAGAGGAAGTGCCACTAAGGAGATCTACTAGGGAAAGGAGAAGTGCAATTCCGGATGATTATATCGTCTATCTCCTAGAACATGAGTTTGATATAGGGGTGGAAAATGATCCAATCAATTTCACTCAAGCCAAACAAAGTTCAAAATCCTAACAGTGGATCACTGCCATGAAGGATGAGATGAAATCCATGAAAGACAACGACGTTTGGGAACTCGTCGAATTGCCAGCTAGAAAAAAATCCATTGGTTGTAAATGGATTTTTAAAACCAAAAAGCATTCTAAAGGCAATATCGAGAGATATAAGGCTCGTCTAGTTGCCAAGGATTTCACTCAGAAAGAAGGCATTGATTATAAAGAGACTTTCTCTCCAGTTTCTTCGAAAGACTCTTTCAGAATAATTATGGTACTAGTAGCTCATTTTGATCTAGAGCTACATCAGATGGATGTAAAGACTGCATTTCTCAATGGTGATATTGAGGAAACGATTTATATGGTACAGCCAGAAAACTTTGTAATCGGATATCTAAAGTCTATGGTCTGTAAACTAAAGAAATCATCTATGGTCTCAAACAAGCATCCCGTCAATGGTATCATAAATTCCATCAAGTTATTTTCTCATTTGGTTTTGAGGAAAATTCAGTAGATTAATGCATTTATCACAAATTCAGTGGGAGCAAATGTATCTTCCTGGTTTTGTATGTCGATGACATACTTTTGGCAAGCAATGATATAGGCTTACTGCACAAAACTAAGAGATTTCTACCAAATAAATTTGAGATGAAAGATCTTGGGGACGCCTCTTTTGTATTATGAATAAAAATACACCGAGATCGCTCTCAAGGCATTCTTGGATTATCACAAAAGAACTATGTCGAAAAGGTGCTTGATAGGTTTGGCATGAGCAAATGTGCCCCAGGAAATACACCCATTACTAAGGGTGATAAATTCAGTCTCATTCAATGCCCCAAGAATGAGTTCGAAACTAAAGAAATGCAAAAAATCCCTTATGCATCTACAGTAGGGAGTCTGATGTATGCTTAAGTGTGTACACGTCCGGATATAGCGTACATAGCTGGAGTGTTAGGCAGATATTTAAGCAACCCTGGTATGGATCACTGGATAGCAGCAAAGAAGGTTTTACGTTATTTACAGAGAACAAAAGATTGCATGCTCACTTATCGGAGATCTGATCGTTTGGAGATCGTGGGGTATTCTGACTCTAATTATGCTGGATGCCTAGATAGTAAGAGATCTATTTCAGGCTATGTTTACCTGCTTGCCGGAGGAGCTGTATCATGGAAGAGTGTTAAGCAGACGCTCACAGCTTCATCCACCATGGAGGCAGAGTTCATAGCTTGTCATGAGGCATCGAATCAAGGGATATGGCTGCGGAATTTTATCACCAGGCTGCGAATTGTCAATGGCATTGAAAAGCCATAGAAGATTTATTGTGATAATAGAGCCGCTGTTCTATATTCCAATGACAACAGAAGCTCGTCGAAGTCTAAGCATATAGACATTAAGTTTCTAGTTGTTAAAGAAAGAGTTCACAGTCACCTAGTGTCTATAGAACATATTGGAACTAACTCCATGTTGGCGGATCCACTCACCAAAGGTTTAATACCTAAGGTGTTTTGTGAGCACACTAATCATATGGATGTTGTACCATTTAAAGATGTTCAGGATTAGTGGGAGTTAGATTTTATGAGTTCTCTTGTGATAGACACAATTGTTATTTGATATCAATAAAGTGATGGTTTTCTTTATACTCTGAATTTATATTTTATTTCCTTTCTATCTACTGTTTTTCATAAAGTTGCAGTTTTGCATAAAGAGAAAGACTAAAGTTGATTTGTTGGAATCATAAAGAAGGACCAATTAGAAATACGTATGTAAGATCACTTTTCGTGTAATTTTCATGCCACACATCCATACTTGATCTGTGTCATTGCGTGTGTTGATTTGATAATCATTGATGGGTTTAGTTACCTACCTAAGTGCAATGAAAGCCATTTTGGTTTCATGTTGATGTACAAAATGATTCAGATTGTTTTAAGGGGTAATTTCTTAACAGATAGCAATAAAGTGCGCACTCAAGTTTTCATTATATAATTGTCTCAGGAAAAACTTATGTAACCCAAGTGGGAGATTGTTAGGTTTACTCGTGTAAACCAATTGGTGGGCCATAGTTTTTTATAACAATTATATAATATTAGGGCTGTCTAATTAAGTGGGGCCATTAAGTGATCTAATTGAGGATTCAGGAAGTTACCTATTAAGTGTGGACTCTGTAATGTGTGGTTACCTAATCCTAGTCCAATAAGAATTGATGGGGTCTCTATTAGTGACTAGTATTTAAGGATATAACTATAGGATTTTGGTTTCTAAGCCAAATAGAATGTGTGCTTTTCTCCTCTGCCTCCATCAACAGAGAGAGACCCATTAAGCATACATAGAATATTCTGGATATTCTGACTGTAGAAGACCTTCTACCCTCATGCTCTAATTAAATCGCTTCTGCTTACGTGATCTTGTCCTTTGCTATCAAACTCAATGGATTCAGGTTAGTCACGGGTTTCTCTCAACAAATCTTTTCCTGATAATTTGGCATGATAGATCCTAAGATTGTATTTGGTTTAACAATCCATTATGTAAATCTAACACATTCATCTCAATTTGAGATCTATGTTGATAATTTAGTTAATGTTGAAGAAAAGGAAGAAGGGCTAGACAATTTAGGGCCTAATACAGAGTTCTATTTCCTGATTATAAGCAAGATGAGACTCCTTTTTGACCTTATAAACAATCCTTCAATGAGACAGATCAATGTCAGATTTTTTATGTTAGGGGAAATGGGGTAGGTGAGACAAAATTAACTTTTAGACACTAGTTTGGGACTGTTTAATGCAATTGCCATGTTTTTTAAATTAGTATATTTTGGGAAGTATATTGTACATGATGACTTTGACTTGATGACATTCTGTGAATGGGTCCATGTTGTATGTTAGGATCCTTATACATCATAATAGTTGATGAACATGGGAATAAATATATTTTCCGTTTCGGTATTACAATTTCCTTTTGCGCATAGATTGAACATTTACATGGCAAAATATGGATATGGAAAAGGTTGGAAATATAACGCCAGTAATATTTCATGAAAGTAATTTTCTTTTGCTTATGTTTTTTTTTCCATTTTTTTTTTTCTTTTCGATATCTCTAATGTTAATTTGATGTTTGAAAAGGCCATTTTTTTAAAATTTAATTAGTTTGATGATTGAAAAGAAATTTTTTTCAAGGTGATTATTTTCGTGTTCGGAAGGAATTTTTTTTTCTAATGTGATTATTGCTATTAAACACAAAAAACTTTGAACCAGCATTTTGAAACGTGTGCTAAGTCTTCTATTAGATAGTTTATCCAAAAAAAAAAAAAAAGTCTTCTATTATATAAGCCAGAGTGCTTTTCAAACTCGACACTGCCTATTAGTTCACAAATGTTTTAATCGCAAAAGCAGATGGCTAATGAGCTGGTACTAAACCAAAGGTTGAAGAGTTGATACAAAAAAAAGAAATGGACTTAAGTGATACACTGGGCAAAAAATGGGAACTCCATATGATATAAAGACCTTTTTGTTTTTTTTTTTTTCCTAAAAAAAAAAAACTAAAATACCCAATATAGTAACTAGGAATTACAGCCAGTTTGGTTTAGCTTCTTAACAAGCTAAAATTACTTTTCGAATAATCTGTGAGCCAAAATGTGTTTGGTAAAAACTTGAAAAATCAGATTATTCAATAATTGTTTACAGAGCTACAGCCAAAAGGGCAGCTTTGGCTTTAGATTATGCAAAAATCTATACTATCTTTTAATGAATAAATCATAATGGTTAAAATATCATAACTTAAAAGTAAAAATGCCACAAATTTAATTGAATTTATTTTCACATCAATTTTTATTTAAAAATATTAATATATTTAAATCATAATTGACTAAAGTACTCTTCATATTAATTATTTTGAAGTAAACAAACTCTTTATTGAAATTTTAAATTCAAATGAAAATAAAGTAAATTAAATTAAAATAAAATAAAATAAATTTAATTGAATAACTAATTTAATTGAGTTTATTTTCATATCATTTTCTTTTAAAAAAAAGTATTAATATTTTTAGTATGTATAAATATGCATAATTGTAAAAAATATTAATAAACTCTTTCTATAAATATATATAATTATATACTGATGTTTATTTTGGTTATTTTATATTTGTACAACAATTCAGTTATACAGTTTACCAAATACTTTAATATAACTTTTTCAAATCACAGCACTTTAAAATTACCGTTTACGAAATACTCTACTATTTTACGCTACAGCGAATTTTTTTTCAGCACAACTAAAAGTGTTTTCTTTAAAATATATAGCTCTACTAAACTGGCCAGAGCCCTTTTATCAATTCTCACGAGACTCACCCACAATTCTCTCTATCTCTCTCCCCCTCTATATATATATATATATTTATATACTAGTAGAAGTGGCACGTGCCTTTGTTAACTTTTTTAGCAGATATGTATCACTTAATTATTATATATCTAACTTTCAAACATTTAGCATTGTAGAAGAGAATAAATATAGAAGTACTGATGTTATCTAGAAAGAAAGGAAATAAGCACATTTGTGTTATAACAATAAGGAAATAGATATACATAGAGGAGTTATTTCAAAAATACCATACATGATTATAGCTGAAAAGAAATACAGAATATATTTTACTAATTAAATAAGAATATATCATGTTTTCAAGTATTAATATTCATAAATGATAACACTTCCTTATAAACATTATTTTTAGCATATTTATCATCAATACTATTGGGAATAGTATGTTTGATAAGAACATTAATATATTCAGTTGACCTTACTCTTATAATGTAACATATAATTGACCATGTGAAAATACGGGTTCAGGAAGATATATACCCACAAAGTCTAAAGTTTGTCCTTGAGCTTTATTTATAGTCATAGTAAAACTCAAACGTATTAGAAATTGAGTTCTTTTGAATGGAAATAGAAATTTTTTTATTTTTTATCGGTATAAATGATATTCTAGGTATAAATACCCTTTTTCCGGTATAATAACCACTATTAATTTCTGCATTAATAATATTTGGTTGAAAATGTTTACAAATTAAATATGTACCATTACATAATCCTTCAGAAGCATTAAGATTACGAAGTAAAATAAAAGGATAATTTGGTTTTAAGATTAATTCATTGGGAATTCTATTTGGTGTTAGAGTGTTTAAGAAGTCTTCTTGGAAATATTGTTCAGTTGTATCTAGAGTTTCATCAAAGCTATAATATTTAATTGCATCACCAGGAAATTGTTCAATTAATAAATTATTTATTTCATCCACATATTCGTTTTTTGGTGTTAATATAGCTCTATTAACCATTAAATATAAACTATTGGCATAATTATCAATGTTAGGAAATACATTTTTTATTAGTTTTTGAAGTGATATATTATTATCTTCGTATCGTAATATCATATTATGTGGTAGTCTAATATTATCGTCTACATAATTTTTTTTCTTCCCCATCACCAATTCACAATAAAAAATCAGAAAATGTACTGTCATTATTAGCTCTCATGTTTTGGTTAATTTAATTTTAGTAAACAATGAGCATAAGTAAGATTTTGCTAAACTTGCATGTATTATTTCTTCTTTTCTAGCTCATGGAATAACTGGAAGAACTTGACGATAGTCTCCACCAAGTACAATTACTTTACCACCAAAAGGTAAATTACACTCATTTATATCTCTTAACATATTATCCAAAGCTTCAATTGCTTGTTTATTTATCATTGGAGCTTCGTCCCATACTATAAGTTTTGTTAATTTTAGTAATCGAGCTAAACTTGATTGTGTATTAATATTGCATGATATACTATTTTCTATTTGAAACAGAAATTTGAATCTTGAATGAGCAATTCTACCACCAGGTAATATAGCAGCAGCAACTCTAGAAGAAGCTGTTGCTAAAGCCATGAAATTTTTAGATCTAACAATAGCAAGTATAGCACGATATAAGTATGTTTTACATGTACCTCCTGGTCCGTCAATGAAAAAGACAGCTGCTTTACCTGTGAAGACTTTATCTGAATTCAAATCATAAGTATATTTTTGTTCTTCATTTAAGTTTGTAGCAGCTAGTATATCTTCTTCAGAAACTTCAATCGTTAATTCTTCATTTATTTCTTTCATAAGTTTTTCCTTGTCGGTTGAAGTAATAATATAATCCACTAAGTGATAATCGTTAATATTTTTTCCCATTGATTCAAACATATAGCTTAATTGTTGCAACACTTTAGCTTTTATATCAAATGAATTTATGTTTAATTGAAAATAATCTTCAGACATCACATTTTCAAATTTATCCCATAATGCTCTTGGATTGTTTGGTTCACAATATATTACTAACATTGCAAATAAACGACGAAAAGTATATGATAACTGATATAATGAAGCTTCTTCTAACCATAAAGTTAAGTAATTATCTCTTTTTAATAAGCCATGTAAAAGAGCAGATTCTCGAAAAGATGAAATTAAGACATTTTTCACAGTTTTTAAGTCTTCGAAACATGTTGCACCTTTAATATGATTTAGTAATAATCTTAAATAATATCTTTCTCCTTCTGTTGGATTGGCTGTAACAATTCTTCCAATTACATTACCTTTTTTCCTTTCAGACCAAAATTTATCTTTGTTATTTCAAACAAAATATTCTGGAAATTGTCTATATAACAGAATTCTTGCTTTTTCATTAATTTTATTCATATGAAAATATTCAGTCAACATAGATCTCAAAGCGAAATCATTGTTCACAACTTTTGTAAGATCATCAGATATTTTGAATGTAATAAGTTGTTTATGTTCAAGATGTAATTGTAATGTAATTATAGAAGGATATATATCATTTAGAAAAAAGCAATAAATCCTCCATGTTGCTTCTGTTGGAGACACCTATCTTGCTAATTGGAAGTTTTTAATTTCATCTACAGTATTTGGATTATCATTTGAATTCATATAAATTGCAATTCAATCATGTCCTTTATATATATATATATATTTATACAAATATTTTACAGCTTTGATCGTAGAACATATTTCCGTATTCATATGACAGTCAAATTTTGCAAGTAAATAGGGATTATAAGGTACAACCCATTGATTACTCAAATAATGATCTCTAACTTTAATTTGTTGACCATCGTTATTTCTTTTATATTTTGGATACTCATTATTTCCAAGATATGTTTTTGAAGAATATGATTTAGGATAATGATTTTTGCATCTACCATTTTTCATACAAATATTAGTACGGTTTAAATCACCACATGGACTATGTATTATATGTCTACTAACAATGGCATGTAAATATGTATTTTTGTTTCTATCTGGTAATTCAGCAGATACAAAACTATCAAAACTTTCTAGATTAATAATCTTTGAATTCGGTTTTAAGATGATCAAAAAATGAGCATGTGGAAGACCTCTTTTTTGAAATTCAATGACATATACATATGCCGATACATGACCAAATATTTGATTTTTGAATAGTTCATATTTTAATTCCTCTAATTTTGCTCCAAATATGCGGGTAACTATGTCTGGCCTATTTTGAACATTCTCACATGGTTGCAATTCTTCTTTAATTTCACACCAATTAGGATTGCATGTCATAGTTAAAAAGATATCTAGTTTTCCAAATCGTTGTACTAATATCATAGCATCCATGTATCTTTTTCTCATATCTCTAGGACTACCTATAAAAGTAGCTGGTACTATTTTTTTTTCCTCTTTTAGAACCTCGATTTTCTCCAAGTTCAATGCTATCAATAATTTCTTGATATAAATCTGTACGAATTTCATCTTGTTTATTTCGAATATAATCTAACATCTGAGTTTCAAATTTTATATACATGTCTATAACATATTGTTGTAAAAGTCGACCAGAATGTAATAATAAAAACTTATCTATACTTCTAATTTGTAACTTATAACAATAGTACTGCCTACAAGAAACCATGTTTTTCTTCCTAGTCTTTGAAACTGGAAAAGAGAAAGAAATTAAGATAATAAATTAACTATTTAATTGAAAATAAGTTATTGTTTGTATATTCTAAATAATATGTATACCTTTAATTTCGTTTTGCATTAACTCCATAATGGAGCTTCCATTTTGTAGATCGGTTGAATGTCCGTACTCAGAAAGTTGTGATCTTTTTTTCCTGTTAACTTTTAATATACGTTGATGCCAACCAATATCTCTACGAGGAAATAATAATGGATATTGTAAAGGATTGTAACAACTAAAATAATATTCTATTCTATGACTAAATCCAGAGTGTGAATGAACAATTATATCACGACTTTTATATTCATTTGTACAATCATCATCTAACCATATTGCTGCAACTTCAGAGGCTAAAGGACAGTTATATATTTGTTGATCTAACTGAGGATCAGATCTAATACAAATTTTATAATCATCTAAATTTGGTATATCTTTGAGACGACGAAAAAAAGAACAATACGGATTAATTTGTAAAATAGCCATTAATATACGTATAATACTCGCACTCAACATGGGAGAAATATATAGTCGATTATCTATTTCATGTTCTGTGTCATAAAAGTAGATATACAAATTAGATGGACGATTATCTAAAGACTAAAATTCATTCACATAATGATAAACTTATCCTTGAACTCGAAATGTATATATACTTTTATCATTTTTACATAGTTTTTTATCATATTTAACACCAAATGAGGTAAAAGCAAAATTATTATTATAAGTTCAAATATATTTTTTGAATTCTAAAGCATCACTTGATGTGGAAGTATACAGATCATATAATTCTTTAGGAGCATCATTTATTGTTAGAGATATTTCTCAATAAGAACAGCAAAGCTTTTTAGTTTCACGATAAAACTTTTTAGCATAATAATATTTGTACATTATTGGTAACAGTAACTTATCTGATTCCTCTACAATATCTTCTAATATATTAGTTATATTTTTGCTTTTCTTGTATGATACCTGTAAAAAGGAAAGAAAATAATTATAAAAAAAACAAAAGAGAAAAAGTAAATCTAAATAATGAAAAAGATATTAACAAAGTTTGAATAATGTATAATCCCATACCTGTTTTATTTTTGTCAACAATAATTTTGTTTCTGTGTTTTGCATGCTTCGAAGTTTCACCTACGTAGGGAATAAACTATAAGCTATTTAATTGCTAGAAATAATTGTGAATCTCTAAAAGTTCACAAAAAGATATATTTATTTTCACTTACCAACTTCAAAAGTACAATTTATAACGTTCTGATTTTCTTTGTTGTACTCTATCAGTTGTGAATGTAGTTGTTCATGTTCAATTCCTAAACCATACAATTTTACATAAAATTTTCAGAACAAGTATGTGAATCTATTAACAGTTACGCATAAAAACTAACAATAAATAACAAGAAAGGCATGTTGAATAATAAAATGTATTAGCAATACCTTGTTGAGTAGTAATGGACTCGAATACAGATGTGTTCAATTTTTAAAATGATCTATTATCAGCATAATTATAGACATTAACAATATCAGTATCATTACTTGGGATTTGGTTGTCATTGTGTACAATCATTTTCGTTCGTTTCTCATATAACAGATCATGATACATATCAAGTCGTTCTTTTTCTTCTAATATTTTTTTTTTCCTTTTTGCAATATATTCTTGCTGTTGTTTTCTTACTTGTTTTTTTAGGTCTTCACTCATATTCTGTCGTTTTGTCGATATGATTCTTTTGTGCGTTTTCTTTTTTTTTCTTTTTTTGTCATCCTTTATTAATTCTCTCTCAAATATTTCTGATAAACTATCGTTTTCCTCCGAAAATGTATTAAGCTCAATTATTTCACTTTTATTATCAGTTGTATTTTGATCTCTAATATGCAAACCACTCATATTTTCTACAGTCACCTCTGCAACAATTGCTGCAATAGTTAAAAATTTTAAGATATTCAAATTAGTTGGAAACTAAAATACAAATGAAGTAAGAGTAAATTTTCAAGTTTATACAAGGATGGGATAAAAAATTCAATGTCACTGCAAGTTGAAAATTTAAAAACTTTCGAATTTGTACAAAAACTAAAACATAAATGAATACAAGTATGACTTCAAATGTGCAAGTTTATACAACGATGGAAAGGAAAAAAAACACAAAAGATGCATTAAACAAAGCTTCAAGAGGCATTAACATATAATTCCATACCTGCTTTATTTTTGTCAACAATAATTTTGTTTCTATGTTTTACATGCTTCGAAGTTTCACCTACATAAGAAATAAACAATAAGTTATGTAATTACCATAAATAATTGAGGGTCTCTACAATTTCACAAAAAAAATATAGTTTTTTTCACTTACCAACTTCAAAAGTATGATTTCTAATGTTCTGACTTTCTTTGTTGTGCTCTATCGGTTGTGAATGTAGTTCATGTCCAATTCCTAAATCATACAATTTTACATAAAATTTTCAAACTAAACATGTGAATCTTTTAATAGTTGCATATAAAAATAACAATAAATAACAATAAGAGTATGTTGAATAATAAATGTATTAATATTACGTTGTTGGGCAATAATAAACTCCAATATAGATGTATTCGATTTTTCACATAATCTATTATCAAAATAATCATAGACATCAAAAATATCGATAGAATTACCTGAAATTTGGCCGTCATTGTCTAAAATAGTCTTCATTCTTTTCTCAGGTAATGTATCATAATGCATATCAAGCCGTCCCTTTTCTTCTAATAATTTTTTTTCTTTTTTGCAACATATTCTCTCTGTTGTTTTCTCGCTTATTTTTTTTTTGCTCTTCATTCATATTCTGTTATTTTTGTTGATATAATTCTCTCGCACATTTTCTTTTTCTCTCATTCTTCGTTAATTCTCTCTCAACTGTTTCTGATAAACTATCGTTTTTCTCGAAAAATATATTAAGCTCAATTACTTCATTTCTAATATCACTTGTATTTCGATCATCAATATGCAAACCACTCATATTTTCAACACTCACCTCCACAAGAATAGCTGCAATAGTTGAAAATTTTAAGATATTCAAATTAATTGGAAAATTACAACACAAATGAAATAAGAGTAAATGTTCAAATTGATAGAAAGATGGGATAAGAAAACAGTTGAATATTTGAAAACCTTAAATTTGTATAGAAATTACAACACAAATGAATAATAATATGACTTCAAATGTTAGAGTTTGCAGAACGATGGGATAAAGAATTCAATATCACTGACACTGCACTCATGGAACCAAATAAGGTAACATAACATACTGGCCATAGCCTTATCGTAAGGACTCAGTTGCTGCATATAACAACTGAAAACACCCAAAGCTTATTATATATAAAAAATGCAGAGAAATGAGTAAATAATTAGTTCAAACGACTATGATCTTCTTCCAAACAAAGAGCAAATTTGCAATTTTATTTCTAAATAGGAAGCAAATATAATGAGTACTGAAAAGAGAAAGAGTATAAGTTTCATTTTCTTTTTGATCTATTCTGTTAAATAATATAATCAGAAACCTATTTTGTTGGATAGTGGAATCTAAATATAAGTTCCGATATGACATTGGAAAAAAAAAAAAAAGAGCGTCCTTATAGTTCTACATATAAAACCACCTAATGCAAATGAAATTCACTCCTATAGAGAACTTTATATTCCAAATTAATTTTTTGAATCGTGAAATATGAAAGTATAAGTTCTGCAAAGTTTTAAATAGACTTACTATATCCATAATCAACTACAATGCCTAAAATGAAGTAAAATGTTACTTTACAAAATTATTCTAATTTCCATGCACAACCAGCAGAGCAGTCACCACGTATAAAAAAATAAACGTGGGTGTATTTTGATTTACAATTTAAAAATCATTAACAGAACTAAATAAAAGAGAAAATCTAATTCCATATCACTAAAATATTTTACAGGAAAAATACCAATAGAGGAAGAATTAACAATTTTCCTGTAAGTTTATCTAAACAAAATTTAAATTTGGAAAAAAAAAAAAGAAACGAATCTGTACTATTCTCGTTCCAAAGATCGCAGAACGATGCCGATGAAGAAGAAATTCTTAAGCATGATAGATATGACCAGTCCTCATTTACAGAAATCTGCAATTAAGGTGTATTTTCCTACGTTTAATCACTCTTCTAATGCACGCAAGTTACATGCATAAAGATTCCATAAATGAATCTTCCATCAATTTCTAAAAGGTCTATGTAATATGAATTATACCTTTTCGTACCTATGGACCAAGCTATTAATATCCATCATGATTTGTTCTAGTCCACTGGTTTTATTTGAGAAAAAAAAAATAGGCGCATATATATGTATTTAATATAAGAGGTAGTTTTGTCAATTAATCTTCTAAAAGCAGGACTCCATCCAAATGAATACTCTGATTGTACACGCATGAATACAGAGGCACACATAGAAAAGGCTAACTGAAAAAACTAAAAGAAAAAAAATATTGTCCGATTAAATCTCTTAGCACTTCACATACCACAGGATTGGACTCGTATTAAAAGGACAAATTCCTGCTTATATATGCATTAAAAAGTGCAGTTATAGAATCGTTACCATATTACATCAAAAAAACTTGGAGTATCAACAAGGGAAATCAAAGTCAAATCTCAGTAAATAACCAATATCTTAATTTTATAATGGAGAACAAACTTCATCATAAACAAGTTACCCACAGAATTGTAAAAGTAACATTTATAATACTTTGAAGCTAGCTAACTGACGACTAATTACACATACCAGTCATAAATTATTAACTTATTTAACAATAGAAGGTTGTTTTGTACTCTGAAAAAAGCAACAGTTGCTCGAAACAAACAGCACAATGGAAGAAAAAAACCTTCGATACCCACAAGATTATAAAATATCTATGCGATTTCAATAAAAGAGAAGCAATATCAAAAAATCTTTAGAAGCAAAAAAGGAAAAAAGTAAAAAGGATCATAAGAAACTGGTGATCACCTGAATGATTTCGATCGGTAAGGCTCTTTGTTGGCCCCATGTTAACTCCCAAGTCCTAAACTCAGTAAAGCAATCAGTCTATCACCATAAACCCTTCACAGAAAAACGGCAATGTCGAGTAAGAAAGGGAAAAAGTATAAAACTTAAAAGAGAAAAAGGCCCCAAAAAAAACTACACGTGTTTTCATAAATTTGTCTTTCTAGTTTCTCGTACTAACACGTATCTTTTAAGAAGACCAAAAAGCCAAAAAAAATATATGATATTTAAAAAGAAAAAAAGCCTATCGTGAAATAAAATAACCTTTTGCAGCAACAATAAAATTACACATTCTTATCACTTAAAAGAAAAAAATATTAAAATAACTTACACGGAAAGCAGCTAGAATATATGAAAGCAGCTGGAATAAAAAAGCTCTTCTCCAAATGTATATACGTTTTTCTATAATTGTTATATACATATTATAGATTATAATATCTCCGCGTAGCAATGGCAGAACCCAACTCGTCACCATACTCTACTCGGCCTTTGCCCTTCGTGGCCGTCCCCGTCTCTCTCTCTCTCTGAATCCCCCCTAAACTCCATCAGACCCTGAAAAGCTCTTTTTTCTTACGAACCCTAACCCTTAAACCCAAACCCATTACCAGTTCCAAGGGCATCGTCTTTGCTCCATTCCTCCTATTCGACCTCTGCCCGAGTCTCTCTCTCTCCCCTTCTGCGCAGAAACGTTGTTCCATTGTTACGGAAGAATCGCCTTCGCCGCTGTCGCTTCCGAATATGTATGGGTATCTCTCTCTCTCTCCACGGAGCCATGGTAGAAAATCTCCCTACCAGCGCGAAAATCTCCATTTTTCTCAATCGAAAATCGATCAAATCCCCTGTTCTTCTCCGTTCTCCCTCTCTCACTGGAACCCTAACCCCCAAATCAACTCCACACTAGGGACCCTGACCATCTTCGATCCTTTATCTCCCCTCCAAAACCTTAACCTAGAGCCTGGCCCTTTATCTTCAAACTGGCCCTTTCTGATTCCCCCCCTGTTTCTCCTTATTTGGCTTCTTCTTATACATCCCCAGAAATTGAGATCTGATAGTGGAGAGCTTGTGAGTCGGCAATTGATGGGACCAAGCGGAAGATCGTGATGTCGATCCGCGTCGCTAAGGGCCGAGGTTTCTGGGGTAAATCTGGCAAGCTTGGCCTTCACATGGCGAAACCTAGGGTTCTTGCGCTTTCCAGTACGTAACTTCTCTCTTTGTATTCATAACTTTTGTGATTGATTATACATATAGCGTATTATATATGTATTCGAAGTGTATCTGAACTTTTGTGATTGATTATACATATAGCGTATTATATATGTATTCGAAGTGTATCTGAAATGTAAAGTGTTTAGGGAAACTTGGGATACGGAGTCAGTGATTTTTTTGGTTAGCGATGTTTGTAAACTTGGATTCGTTGCATCAAACTAGCAATATCTGTTCCAAACTTGGTTTTTGAATGTTTTAGGGTTATGGTTGTTAGAATCCGTCGAGTTATTTGATGCAATGTAGTTGAGATTTTAATATAAATATTGTATGAGTGGTTGGATGATATCCAGTATCAGAAATGGCGTGTGGACTATAGTGTGTGCAGAGAACTTATTTTGTTAATTCTAATTATAGTCAGTGAGGAAGTTTGCTTTGTCCGATAGTGCTGAAATCCAATTAGTTAAATTAAGAGTCTTTTCTTGACTGAATAGGGTTTTGTTTTGAGATTCCAAATATGTAAACGATTTCATATTCAGAACCTGAAGTCGAAGAGTATGTTTTGACAATCATGGGTGGGTTTACCACAGTAGACAACAAATAAATTTTAAAGATTTTTGGGAAGAGTTCTTGCCTCTTAGCCCGAGATAATTTGCTCATATTTGTGTAGAAGTTTTTTACAGGACTGTAAAATAGTACAGGAAATGTTTGCAGTAGTGAGCATCTGTGAAAGAAAAGGGGTTTTGGTATTAGGCGTTTTTTTTTTTTTTGTAGTCTTGTGGTGAAGTTTGTTATTTTATCGTTGTTTCTAAAAAGTGTGCCAATGGGTTTGTACAATTACTTTTACTCTCTTAACTGAGGCTACCAAAACAATTCTATAGGAAAGGAAAATAACGTACTTCTCTTAGTGATTTATCTGCATAACTAGTTTGTGGGGTTTGTGCAGCCAAATCGAAAGGTCAGCAGACTAAAGCTTTTTTGCGAGTCTTAAAATATTCTACTGGAGGAGTTCTTGAGGTAAAAATCTTTACATTTTTGTATTTCCAATTATTTTGGCTTTGTAGTCCCTAATTTATGCTACTAAAGATTGCAAAATGGTGCTTCTCTATTTTCACTCAAGTGTGAGTCTTTAAGAGAGGTCTGAAAATGTTGAAAGGAAACAAATTTGCGTTCATGCAAATTAGTACACAAAATGTGTTTAACAGAAGGAAATGAGTTTATTAACAATGAAAATTTCTATACTCATAAACACAAAATGCACCTACACCTAAAATAGAATAAAATGCTAATAGACAATGAATAGGTATCTTGTGATTAGCACTCCTAAATAAACTCTTTTTTTTTTAAATAAAATTGATTTTCTGTAAGGTTCACAAATTGTTACCTTTGTTGCTTTTGAGTCTTTGGAAATTTTTCACTTGCAGCCTACAAAGTTGTACAAACTAAAAATCTTTCAAAGGTGGAGGTTATAATAAGTGATCCAACCGGGTGTACTTTTACGCTGTTAATGCTCCATCTACCATATTTCTTGAAAGAATCATCTATTTACCATTTGCGTTCTGATGGCTTAACCACTGCCTGGTGGCAATCTGCCACTTTCTCTTTGGCTTCTCACTGAATATTTTGGAGGGATTTGACAACCTTAGAAGCCAGAGTGTTGCTTCATCTTAGTGGACCATGCGCAACATTGATGATAGGTGATATTACTTGGAATATACATGCTTAAAAATACTTTATTCACTGGTATTACCGTCTAAAAATATTATTTTTGTTCAACTAATGATCTTAAATATATTTTATCTAATTTTATTCTAGGTTTCCTTCTATTATGCATTTTAAACATATGCAAAGATGTATTAGATCGTCTTCCCAAAGTTGTTTGGTATAGATGCTGTAGAGATGGCTCTTTGGGCTAAGATAAGCGATAAATTTCCACTTTTTCATTATATATATCAGTTACTGTTGTCTTATTATCTTCTTCAATTACTTTCGGTATATGTTGTTACTATTGAGCTTGAAGCTTAAGTACATCTTAGTTGAAAGATTTGATATATGACTAAATGACTGTTTTGTTATAATTATCTGTCTTGAAATGTGATGTAGGAAAATAAGCCGATGGTAACTAATCAAAGGGTTCTACAAGATGGTCCAGTTGTAGCAACAATGACGGAAAGTGACTAGAGAAATAGCTCGTTTCCCAATTTGAGGAAGAGGACATGGAGGCTCTTTTGGGCACGTATGTATTATTTTATTATTTTATTTCTTGTCTGCCATGTTGTGATGATGGAATTATTTCGCACACAATTAATCTCTTAAATTAGAAATTAATCACAAACACACAAAGAGCACAAGAAAACAATAACAATAACACTGAGAATTATCGTGGTTCAACTTTAATAAAAGCCTACTTCCACGTGAAACTACTCTTGAAAGTTTCACTATGAATAAGATTGATTACATCCTCTCCAAGAATTTCCCTCCAAGGTCCCCAAGAACACCCGTATTTTTTCCCTTGGCTTGTCTTAGTGATTGCTGCTCCTTGGTATTGTATTTATAATACCATCCATCACAATAGCTGCTGCCTACCCCTTTCACGTTCAACCCCTAAGTTAGAATGAGATAATAGTCCTTAGTTTCCCAATTACATTATAGACCCTAGTTTCCTATTATGATAATATAGCCATAATAGAAGCATTTTCTAATACTCTTCTCAATTTACAACATACATAACCCATTTGGCCATAAAATAAATCAGTGATTACTCTAGGAATAAACCAAGAGGTATTAAATTCTCTCAATACCCTCCACCACAAATTCAAAACGACGCTGCAATGAACAAATGATCCATATTTTCCCTAAAACAACTAAAGTTCATACACACCAACTCGGTGAAAGAACTTGATAAGGCCTTCTCTTTTGAAGCATATTTTGGGTATTAATTCCCCCCAAAAGCAATCAACCAACTGAGAAATTTAGGAATTGGAGACTTCAACACCAACTGATATGACATAAAGTTAGTAAAAACAACCAGTTCTTGCAAATTAATGGTACATGATTTGCAAGAAAAACTTCTGTTCTTATCTGGTAGCCATTTCCTTCTATCTTTTAAGGACATACAGAAATTGAAATTTGCCTAACAATCCAATATCTCCAACATTTTAACTACCTCCTTTCCTCTTTTGTGGTAAGTATCTGCCAAGAGATTTATACATGATTCTACTATTAACATGGCTTGAGCTTCTGTCTCGGATGGAATATCCATAAAAGCTCTGAAATGAAACAAGATACCTATAATAGCCTTGATATTCCACAAAATGTGCAAAAATGTGTCAATATATTTCGAAATTAAAGAAAGGAATAAAAATATGTTTATGTCCCCATTTGCACACAAATGTCTAGTAGGGACTAGACATGTCCTCATTTTTGTTGATGTTAGATTTGATGCTTTCATCCCTCCCTTGAGTTTCCTCTATTGTGGTTAGCATCTGCCAAGAGATTTATTCGTGATTATACGATTAATGCATTTCGAGTTTCGATCTCGGATACAAGTTCCCAATAAGCTATGAAATGAATCAAGATACCTATGGTAGCCTTCATATTCCACAATATATTGTAAGATGTATCGAAATCTCTCGAAACGAAAGTAGATAAGCAGTTGTGTTTGTCATTGTTTACATATGAATATTTCTAGAAGCTACTAGACTTGTATCAATTGATATAGATATGAGAATGGAATGATCCGAATTGAGATGCCACTATAGTCATCCATATCTTGAGTAGCTTGGTTTGTGGTTAGCATTTATCTAGACATATGTTCGTGACAAACACCAATTGTAATATCTACTAATTTGTTTCCAAATGTAATATAAGATGGACTGACTTAGATAGTCGTGAAATGCTCCTTATATTAGAGGCAGCCTTGATTTTCCACGAATGTTGAAAAATGTGTGGAAATATTCCGAAACGAAAGAAGGGAATAGTTATCTTTTTATTTCTTTATTTGTACACAAATACGTCTAGTAGGTGCTAGACATGTCCTCATATTTGTCGATTTAAGATTGAATACTTTCATCCCTCCCTCGAGTTTTCTCTTTTGTAGTAAGCATCTGCTAAGAGATTTATTCATAATTCTACTATTAATATATCTTGAGCTTTTATCTAGGATATAATATTTCACATAAATTCACAAATGAAACAAGATACCTATAATAGCCTTATGTGGAGAAATGTTTCAATATATTTCGAAATTAAAGAAGGGAATAAAAATATGTTTGTCCCCATTTGCACACAAATGTCTAGTAGGGACTAGACATGCACTCATTTTTGTCGATGTTAGATCTGACACTTTCATCCCTCCTTTGAGTTTCCTCTATTATGGTTAGCATCTGCCAAGAGATTTATTCGTGATTATACAATTAATGCGTTTCGAGTTTCGATCTCGGATACAATTTCCCAATTAGCTTTGAAATGAATCAAGATACCTATGGTAGCCTTTATATTCCACAATATATTCTAAGATGTATCGAAATCTCTCGAAACGAAAGTAGAGAACTGTTGTGTTTGTCATTATTTACATACGAATATTTCTAGAAGCTATTAGACTTGTATCGATTGATATGGATATGAGATAGAATGATTCAAATTGAGATGCCACTATAGTCATCCATGTCTTGAGTAGCTTGGTTTGTGGTTCGCATTTGTCCGGACATATATTCAGGACAAACACCAATTATAGTATCTACTAATTTGTTTCCAAATGTAATATGAGATGGACTGACTTAGATAGTCGTGAAATGCTGCTTATATTAGAGGTATTCTTGATTTTACACGAATGTTGAAAAATGTGTGGAAATATTCCGAAATGAAAAAAAGGAATAGTTATCTTTTTATTTTTCTATTTGCACACAAATACATCTAGTAGGTGCTAGATATGTCCTCATATTTGTCGATTTAAAATTGAATACTTTCATCCCTCCCTTGAGTTTTTCTCTTTTGAAGTAAGCATATGCCAAGAGATTTATTCATAATTCTACTATTAATAAATCTTGAGCTTCTATCTCGGATATAATATTCTTATAAGTTCTTAAATAAATCAAGATACCTATGATAGCCTTGATATTCCACAAAATGTGCAGATATGTGCTAAAATATTTCGGAATTAAAGGACGGAATTAAAATATGTTAGTGTCCCTATTAACCCAAAAGTTTGTCTTGTAGGGACTAGACATGTCCGCATTTTTATCGGTGTTAGATCTGATACTTTCATTCCTCCCTTGAGTTTCTTCTTTTGTGCTTAGCATCTGCCAAGAAATTTATACGATTAACGTGTTTTAAGTTTCAATCTCATATTCAATTTCCCAAAAGCTCTAAAATGAATCAAGATATCTATGGTAACTTTTATATTCCACAATATATTGTTAAATGTACCGAAATCTCTCGAAACGAAAGTAGATAACAGTTGTGTTTGTCACTGTTTATATACGAATATTTCTAGAAGCTACTAGGCTTATATCGATTGCTATTGATATAAGATGGAATGATCCGAATTGAGAAGCTACTATAGTCATCCATATCTTAAGTAGCTTAGTTTGTGGCTTGCATTTGTCCAGACATATATTCGTGACAAACACCAATTGTAATATCTACTAATTTGTTTCCAAATGTAAAATGAGATGGACTGACTTAGATAGTCGTGAAATGCTCCTTATATTAGAGGTATTCTTGATTTTACACGAATGTTGAAAAATGTGTGGAAATATTCTGAAACGAAAGAAAGGAGTAGTTATCTTTTTATTTTTCTGTTTGCACACAAATACATTAGTTGGTGCTAGATATGTCCTCATATTTGTCGATTTAAGATAGAATACTTTCATCCCTCCCTTGAGTTTTCTCTTTTGTAGGAAGCATCTGCCAAGAAATTTACTATTAATATATCTTGAGCTTCTGTCTCAAATATAATATTCATATAAATTCTGAAATAAATCAAGATACCTATGATAGCCTTGATATTCCACAAAATGTGCAGATATGTGCTGAAATATTTCGGAATTGAAGGATGGAATAAAAATATGTTTGTCTCTATTTGCCCACAAGTTTGTCTTGTAGGGACTAGACATGTTCTCATTTTTTTCGGTGTTGGATCTGATACTTTTATCCCTCTCGAGTTTCTTCTTTTGTGCTTCAGCATCTGTCAAGATATTTATACGATTAATGTGTTTTAAGTTTCGATCTCAGATACAATTTCCCAAAAGCTCTAAAATCAATCAAGATATCTATGGTAGCCTTGATATTCCACAATATATTGTAAAATGTATCGAAATCTCTTGAAACGAAAGTAGATAACAGTTGTATTTGTCACTGTTTACATACGAATATTTCTAGAAGCTACTAGACTTATATGGATTGCTATAGATATAAGATGGAATGATCCGAATTGAGATGCCACTAGTGTAATCCATATCTTGAGTAGTTTGGTGTGTGGTTTGCGTTTGTCCAGACATATATTCGTGACAAACTCCAATTGTAATATCTACTAATTTGTTTCCAAATGTAATATGAGACGGACTGATTTAGATAGTCGTGAAATGCTCCTTATATTAGATGCAGCCTTGATTTTCCACGAATGTTGAAAAATGTGTGGAAATATTCCGAAACGAAGGAAGGGAATAGTTATCTTTTTACTTCTCTATTTGCACGCAAATATGTCTAGTAGATGCTAGACAGGTCCTCATATTTGTCTATTTAAGATTGAATATTTTCATCCCTTCCTTGAGTTTTCTTTTTTGTTGTATGCATCTGCCAAGAAATTTATTCATGATTGTACTATTAATATATCTTGAGCTTAGATCTCGAATAGAATATTCATATAAATTCAAAAATGAAACAAGATACCTATAATAGCCTTGATATTCCACAAAATGTGCAGAAATGTGTCAATATATTTTGAAATTAAAGAAGGGAATAAAAATATGTTAATGTCCCACTTAGCACACAAATGTCTGTTAGGGACTAGACTTGTCCTTATTTTTGTCGATGTTAGATCTGGCACTTTCATCCCTCTGTTGCGTTTCCTCTATTGTGGTTAGCATCTGTGAAGCGATTTATTCGTAATTATACGATTAATGCGTTTCGAGTTTCGATCTCGGATACAATTTCCCAATAAGCTCTGAAATGAATCAAGATAACTATGGTAGCCTTTATATTCCACAATATATTATAAGATATATCTGAATCTCTCGAAACGAAAGTAGATAACAGTTGTGTTTGTCATTGTTTATATACGAATATTTCTTGAAGCTACTAGACTTGTATCGATTGATATAGATATGAGATAGAATGATCCGAATTAAGATGCCACTGTAATCATCCATATCTTGAGTAGCTTGGTTTATGGTTCGCATTTGTTCGAATTGTTTTGAAATTTGCCGACCATCGATCAAAAAATTATCAGAATAACTAGGAAAGGCTGTCGAACAAATTTGACCACGATCGAAATTTTTCGACCCTAGTCGAGCAAAGGTGTCGTCGCCGAGGTCGGGATCGGGACCGATAGCAGTGGCTAAAGTAGTTTGAAGTTTTTTAGAGAAATAGAGTATTCAAATAATTTTACATATGTGACATGACAATGAAGAAGGAGGGATTGGTCACGCATAAATCTTGTCAGTGTGTCTCACGTCAAATTGAATAAAAAAATTAATGTTGGGCCCACAAATATATAAAAAAGTAGAGCATTAATTGGTTATAGAGGGTATTATTTACTGACTGTGTTAGGCAGAAAAACAAAAATAGATCGAATGTATATTTTTAGGGAGTAGATGGTAATTACAAATGTTTTTTTTTTTTTTTTGAGAAGGTAATTACAAATGTTAAAGTAGTGGCAAACTAGTAAATTAAACAATGCTCCATTGTGATAATACAATAAATTATACACAGCACACAAATTAGTAACTTGTATCAAGAAATTGGTAACAAGACACATGTTTTGTCTAATATGCTACATAATTTGTCATTTGTGTAATTTATTCTTAAATGCATAGTAATTTTTGGTTTCGACTATAGGCCTATTGATTTTGGATCTTCCTTTCAATTTTTAATATTATAACCAAATTCTTTGAACTTTTCCATTCAAAAAAAGAAAAAATTCTTTGAACTTTAGTCTAGCCAATTTCAAATATAGAAAGCGGTGAAAATAGATCGACTAATTATCAATACATGGCCTTTCATTCCCAAAAGCATACAAAATATACAATTAGAATTAGAAATATAACACAATGTTAACAGATTTTAAAAAGAAAAGATAATTTCTAAAATAATAAACATTAAGATAAATATATGAATATATCATAATAGTAATATAAATATTATTAATCATGGGGTAAAAACTTATATTGTTGCATGTTGCTAGATTTGTTTGTTAATTAGAATTTTAAACATGCAAATCCACTAACTAAATTCTATATTCATCTTAATCGAATTTTAACTGGATATATGTTCTTTCGTAATCAATTTTAATTGAATTGGTGATTTTAATTTTTTAAAAACTCCAAATTGCTAACTTATTGATTTGTTTAGAATTATATGTAGACAAATGGACTATGTTTATTATTAAAAGAAAATTATTTCTATCTAGATGGAAAACCTCTGTAAATTATTATTTATTCAGGCCTTAGTTTAAGCTGTGAATATATTATTTAAGTGTGTTCGTGAAAATCAGGAATAGAAAAAGTATCATATGTTACTTAAAGGTCTTTGATTGTTCCATTGCCAGCCATATGTTTCTGACAAACTCTAATTGTAATATCTACTAATTTGTTTCCAAATGTAATATGAGATGGACTGACTTAGATAGTCGTGAAATGCTCATTATATTAGAGATATTTTTGATTTTACACGTATATTGAAAAATGTGTGGAAATATTCCGAAACGAAAGAAGGGAATAGTTATCTTTTTATTTCTCTATTTGCACACAAATACGTCTAGTAGGTGCTAGATATGTCCTCATATTTGTCGATAAAAGATTGAATACTTTTATTCCACTTTTGAGTTTTCTCTTTTCTAGTAAGCATCTACCAAGAAATTTATT
>JXTC01000096.1:371284-402732 GCA_002914845.1 Trema orientale | reverse complement strand
TATGTTCCTATTTGCCCACAAGTATGTCTTGTGGGGACTAGACATGTCCTCATTTTATTCAGTGTTGGATCTGATACTTTCATCCCTCTCTTGAGTTTCTTCTTTTGTGCTTAGCATCTGCCAAGAAATTTATACGAGTAATGTGTTTTAAGTTTCGATCTCAAATACAATTTCACGAAAGCTCTAAAATCAATCAAGATATCTATGGTAGCCTTTATATTCCACAATATATTGTAAAATGTACCGAAATCTCTTGAAACGACAATTGATAACAGTTGTATTTGTCACTATTTACATACGAATATTTCTAGAAGCTACTAGACTTATATGGATTGCAATAGATATAAGATGGAATGATCCGAATTGAGATGCCACTATTGTAATCCACATCTTGAGTAGCTTGGTGTGTGGTTTGCATTTGTCCAGACATATGTTCGTGACAAACACCAATTGTAATATTTACTAATTTGGTTCTAAATGTAATATGAGATGGACTAACTTAGATAGTCGTGAAATGCTCCTTATATTAGAGGCAGTCTTGATTTTCCACGAATGTTGAAAAATGTATGGAAATATTCCAAAACGAAAGAAAGGACTAGTTATCTTTTTATTTCTTTATTTGCACACAAATACGTCTAGTAGGTGCTAGACATGTCCTCATATTTATCTATTTAGGATTGACTACTTTCATCCCTCCCTTGAGTTTTCTCTTTTGTAGTAAGCATCTGCCCAGATATTTATTCATGATTTTTCTGTTAATAATCTTGAGCTTCTATTTCGGATATAATATTCATATAAATTCAGAAATGAAACAAGATTGCTTTAATAGCCTTGATATTCTACGAAATGTGTAGAAATGTCACTATATTTCGAAATTAAAAAAGGGAATAAAAATATGTTTGTGTCCCCATTTGCACACAAATGTCTAGTAAGGACAAGACATGTCCTTGTTTTTGTCGATGTTAGATCTGACACTTTCATCCCTCCCTTGATTTTCCCCTATTGTGGTTAGCATCTTCCAAGAGATTTATTCGTGGTTATACGATTAATACGTTTTGAGTTTCGATCTTGGATACACTTTCCCAATAGGCTTTGAAATGAATCAAGATACTTATGGTAGCCTTTATATTCCACAATATATTCTATTACGTATTGAAATCTCTCGAAACGAAAGTGGATAACAGTTGTATTTGTCATAGTTTACATACGAATATTTCTAGAAGCTACTAGACTTGTATCGATTGATATGGATGTGAGATGGAATGATCTGAATTGAGATGCTATTATAGTCATCCATATCTTGAGTGGCTTTTTTTGTGGTTTGCATTTGTCAAGACATATGTTCGTGACAAACACCAATTGTAATATCTAGTAATTTGTTTCGAAATGTAATATGAGATGGACTGAGTTAGATAGTCGTGAAATGCTCGTTATATTAGAGGCAGCCTTGATTTTCCATGAATGTTTAAAAATGTGTGAAAATATTCCGAAACGAAAGAAAGGAATTGTTATCTTTTTATTTCTTTATTTGCACACAAATAGGTCTAGTAGGTGCTAGACATGTCCTCATATTTGTCTATTTAAGATTGAATGCTTTCATCCCACCCTTGAGTTTTCTCTTTTGTAGTAAGCATCTGCCAAGATATTTATTCATGATTCTACTATTAATATATCTTGAGCTTCTATATTAGATATAACATTCATATAAATTCAGAAATGAAACAAAACACCTATAATCGCTTTGATATTCCACAAAATATGCAGAATTGTGTCAATATATTTCAAAATTAAAGAAGGGAATAAAAATATGTTTATGTCCCCATTTGCACACAAATGTCTAGTAGGGACTAGACATGTCCTCATTTTTGTCGATGTTAGATCTGACACTTTCATCCCTCCCTTGAGTTTCCTCTATTGTGGTTAGCATCTGCCAAGAGATTTATTCGTGATTATACGATTAATGCGTTTCGATTTTCGATCTCGGATACAATTTCCCAATAAGCTTTGAAGTGAATTAAGATACCTATTATAGCCTTTATATTCCACAATATATATTATGATGTATCAAAATCTCTCGAAACGAAAGTAGATAACAGTTGTGTTTGTCATTTACATATGAATATTGATATAGATATACGATGGAATGATCCGAATTGATATGCCACTATAGTCATCTATATATTGAGTAGCCTGGTTTGTGTTTAGGATTTGTCTTAAAATATGTTCGTGACAAACACTAATTTTAGTATCTAATAAATTTTTTTCCAAATGTAATATAAGATGGACTGACATAGATAGTCGTGAAATGCTCTTTATATTAGAGGTGGCCTTGATTTTCCATGAATTGTGAAAAGTGTGGAAATTTGCCGAAACAAAAGATGGGAATAATTATCTGTTTATTTCTCTGTTTGCATATAAATACGTCCAGTAGGTGCTAGACATGTCCTCATATTTGTCGAGAGTTTTATTTTTTATTTTTTATTTTTTGTTTCTTAAACAGTATGTTGTTGTCACCAAGCTGTGATGCTTAAGTTGGTACGAACGAAAATCCACATCAATGAGGGGAGCAAAGTTCTCGAATCAAAGTAACTTGTGACAAATGAGAAAAACTAAATTAAATTAAGGAAAAAGCTTCTATTAGCCATATCTCTACTTCTAAGTCTCATATCTAGATTGACTACAAAGGGCAGTTTGGTATTTTTCTATTGTGTTTGTGTTGTATCTGTAATGTAAGCATCTTGTAGCTGCTCTATTAGCATAAGTAGCTGTGACAAATTGGAAAAAAAAACGTTTAGTTGTTCGGTAAAATAAGTTGTTATGCTTTTAAATATTAAATTAGCAAAAGAGACCTATTATTTTTTCATATAATTAAATGATTTTTGTACATGTTTTTACCAATCATATTTGTAAATTAAATTAATTAAAATCATAGAAATATATTTATTCAATAGGTAATTTTGTTTTCGTTCCATGGATCAGTATGTTTTACCGAGTTGAAAATGACTTGTTGTAGCAATTCAATCCTATCTACTTCATTTCTGATTTCAAATTATGTAAAGTTCTTGAAATTTTTTTTTTTTTTTAATAATGGGATGGAAGAGAAAGGTGATATTTGTGGTAAATTAGCTTATTAATCCAACAGATCAAATGAAGTAGATAGGATTCAGAAGGGGAGCTTGCTATTGAGGACATTCCCCATTCTGTTTTGTGTAACTCTTCGGAGTGGATTGCCACTTGATTGTGTGCTCCCTCCCCCGCTTTCTTTGGGATATAACCACGCTTTCTTACCCAAAAAAAAAAAAAAAAAGGAAACAGATCAAATAGTAATTGTGAGATCATGATAATAGTCGTAGTAATACTAATAGAAATATGAAGTAGTATAATATAGAAAGTAAGAACCTTTACATAAGCATTATATACATTATATATTTTTAGTATAATTACTAATCTCATTAAAATCATTCAATAAAAATCAAATAATTCAAATTAGAATACCCATTGGGTAAATAATGCGATACCCATTAAAGGAAATGAACACCCTTATTTGAATAATCTTTAGTATGAAATTATTCTGTATTACCATGTTAACATTTGTTTTAATTTTAAAGTCCAATTTGGCAATTTTTAATAAGAAAATAGGAGAAGAATAAGATGTTGGAATTAGTAGGAGAAGCTCATAAAAATAGCTATTTTTATGAAAAACGTTTTCATATAAATGAAATAAAACATTATTTAATTAATTACTTGTGCATAATGTAATTTGAATAAAGGTCTATTTAATTGTATAAATATGTATTCTTGTGATTATGATGTAGATTCACAGAAGACATAGATATAAGTTATTTACAATTAATTAATAGTGGTTCGTAATAATATAAATAAGGTTGGACATTTTATTTATACTGTAATAGACTTTGGATAAGTTTGACTTATCTTAGTTAACTTAATTCAATTGGTGTAATGGAACTTATACTGGATTGGATCATAAATGAAATTCTATTGACAATATCAATAGAAATGATTTTCTTAGATAGTAATTAGATTTACTCTTAATCGTGAGCTAATTGTGATTGCGTATTTATAAGTATGGTTTTATTTGAATTGCAAATGAGTAAGATCAATCGAGGTCAATATTCTCTATTGTTCGGTAAAACATATTTATTGAACTATATAATTGGGGTTAACAATATAAAATTTAGTGAAATAACATCTCTTGGTAGATTTCGGTTCTTGATCATAAATTTTAGGCCTAAGTACGTTAACATTGATTTAGTCAGTAAGATATTGACTGATAATCATTAGAAAAATCAGTGAGAGCCAAGAAACATATAATTATATTGTTTTGATGTTATACAAAGAGTTAATTAGTAAAGAATTATTGTGGCATGGAATGTTACTCCAATAATATAGTCATGGACAATTAGAGTGCAATTCCAGTCCTTTAGTGGAATAGACTTGAAATTAAATAATTAACAGGTCCGTTTAATTATTTAGGAGCCAACTGTACATGTTCCATAGGATCTCCAAGCTAACTTGTGCTAATGGTCACATTGTTACTGAAATGGACTAATTAAGACATAATTGGACAGAAACATGCTAAACTATATAGAAGGCTACACGCTTGGCCCAATTATTGGACCTAGGCATGTAGCGTAATTAGTGGGAGAGAGTGGCTTTAGTTTTTGGAAAGTTCTAGATAAAACTTATTAGTTTAGTCACTAAGTAATTACTTTCCAATATGATTATGTCTATATATAGATTAACTCTGATTCCCATTATTAATTTGATTCAATAAACATATGCATAATTAGATAGTCATTCTAATTATGGTTAATTATATATTAACAAATCAAAGCAAGATTGACAAGGTAATAATTGACTAATTGCTAAACAGAAAAGGTAATTAAGAGTAGTCAATTATGTAAAAAAGGAAATCAGTTAACAAGGAAATTTGGCACTAGTCAAATTTGGCCAGTGCAATTAGGGCTACACGCCATAGCCATTATGACTATAGGCGTGCGGCTCCTCCTTTGCTTGCTCATTTGTGTCTTTTTACCTATTGTTTATAAATAAGAGCCGTTAGACACCTCTTGTGGATGTGACAGAAATTGTAACGAAATTCTTTCAGTTTTTTTCCAAAGAGAAGAGATTCATAAAGATAAGTGAAGAGTTGCTCACATGTTCTTTGATTTCTTTGTGAATTAGGTGCAGTATATAACTGGATCTTTTTCTATGTAGCATATAAAGACCACACTCTTGTGTGGTCATACACAATGATAGACCGGAAGATCATTTGAAGACTAAAGTCATTCTCTTGGCCATTTTGATTCAACAAGAGGTATGATCTTCTAATGTAAATCTAATATGTTGTTATGAGTTTGATATAATTCTGGTTGTGTTTTCCGATACGTTGTTAAATTGAAACTGTTGGCAGAATTTTTTACGAAAATTAAATTTTAAAAATACTACTAACTTCAATTTTTCTCTATTCTTTCTAAAATGAGAAAATAGGAATTAATTAATGAAATATCATTGGAAAAGAAAAAATCCAACTAGTGAGTAACAAAAGGCTATCTACTGTATAATCTATAAACAACTTTCTATATTTATGTAAGCTATGTAGAACAGATTTTTTTGTGCAATTACTGTTAATCTACATAATGTATAATCTATAAACAACTTTCTATATTTATGTATGCTATATAGAACAGATTTCCGATTAAAATTGAAACTTCCAAATTAGTACACATCATAATATTTATTGAAAAAACACCCTTGTATATAATATCAAGATAGTATCCCTTAGGCTAAATAGATCTCGTGGTACGTTCCTACTTCCCGCAACGTTGTCCTCTGATGACTGCGGCACCTCCATTACAATGGATATTTTACTATGTCTGTAAAATGACGACAAAATAAACTTTTTAGAATGTCTTGCTTCTCTAATTCTTGAAAATGCAGTTACATAGTGTATCTGAAATGGAAAACATCATAAAATGACATTTTATTTCATCTTTCATTTTTAATTCCTGTGTTTAAAGAAATATTGGAAAATCTCTTTGAATTTAATTTTATTACAAAAGCCTTGTAATTTGACTATTTTTAAAGTCTAATCTATTTATGTAAGATAAATCGGATAAATTAACGAGAAAATATGAAATTACCCTTAAAAGATGGTAGACTTATATACATATTACATTTTTATTTAATATTTCAATACATGGATAGTTGTTTGAAAACTATTATATTTTTTATAAGGTCATTTGAAAAA
The DNA here is from genome assembly GCA_002914845.1 of Trema orientale. Classification (NCBI taxonomy): domain Eukaryota; kingdom Viridiplantae; phylum Streptophyta; class Magnoliopsida; order Rosales; family Cannabaceae; genus Trema; species Trema orientale. The sequence goes on along the minus strand of JXTC01000096.1, from coordinate 396,461 downwards.
ATAAAAATATTGTTTGGAAATAAGTATAGACAATTCTTAAATTAATTATAAGCCTAAATTTTCTATTTACTAATGATGATTTTTTCATTTCCCATCAATTTCCCAATTTTGGTGACATGAGAAAGTTATATTTCAAAGTTTCTTAAATTACACAGCTTCTTATAATAAATAACAAAATAAAAGGGGTTCTCTCATGTTTTTGAAAACATAGAGATTTTTTATTTAAAAAAAAAAGAGACAATATCAACCAAAAAAAATTCATGACATTTAGCGTATTAGCAAAAAAAAAAAAAACTACATCTTTTTGTTTATATTGAATAAAACCCTTTATTTGAATTTTTCTAACACATCTCACCGAGTTTACATAAATAATAACAAATGAATTTAAATTCATATTAAAAAAAACATTTTTACCCTTAAAGTCAAATTACATAAATTAAGCAAAAAAATTAGCAGGACTAAAATGAATTTATATTATTTAAAACAATTAAAATAAAAAGTAAAAAGACAAAAGCTGAAAAAAGAAATTAATGCTACATCAAAACCTAGGAGAGACTTACACTATAAAATACACTATAAGATTCTAAATTTCTCTATAAAACTAAGGGTTAATGGCACAAATGGTCCCTAAAGTATCCAATTTTTGGCAATTTAGTTCTCGAAGTCTCAATGGTAGTAATTAAGTCCTTAAACTTTCTAATTTATAGTAATTTGGTCCTAAACTATTTAAATTACAACCTACTATTAAATTTTTATTAAAAAAATATACGTGAGGAGCATTGGTGACATATGAAAATGTATTTAAAAATTAATTTTGGAATTTCAAGCATAAAAATGAATAATCACGAAAAAAAATTCTCTAAATTTGCAGCTCCATGAACCTAAAAACCAGCATAGAATATATCTTTCATTCTCTTCAAATCCTTTTGACAGTTTATTTTCCTTTAAATATATTTTAAAATGCTGCAATGTGCTCCTCACATGTATTTTTTTTGTCAGAAATTTAATAGTAGATTGCAATTTAGACAAAACAAGAACCGAATTCCTACAAATCAAAAAGTTCGGAGACTTAATTACTACAATTGAAACTTTAAGGACCAATTTGCCACAAGTTGGATAGTTTAGGTACCATTTGTGCCATAAACCCTAAAACTAATACTAAAGAGTATTTCCTTTTCAAAAAAATAAAAAGTAATAAAGCAAAAAACTAACTTGTTGAAACAGTCTTCTTCATCTTCAACAAGGACACTAGCGTTTTTCGTTTTTCATTTTTTTTGTCTTTTTTAAAAAATTATTTTTTCCATTTTAATTGTTTTCAATAATGTAAACTCTTTTTAGTTTCAAATTTTCTTTTATCTAATCTATAAAAGTTTAAAGAGTAAAAACGTCTTTATCTACAAACTCAAACTTTAATTTTGATCATAAATGTATACCCGATAAGATTTAATAGAAAAATACAAATTAAAGGCTTAATTTGATACAAATAAAAAAAATATAGATTTTTATTTATATTTATATATATTTTTAGGTTAATGACATAAAAATAACCTGATTTTTAAATTTTCTGCAAAAATATAGCCTGATTTTTGAACTTTTGTAAATTAATATCCTAATTCTTGAATTTTACAACTTAATATACTGACATTTACAATTCCTGCAAATTAATACCCTGACTTTTTTTTTGTTTACAAATTTATACTATATGTAAGTTAAAAGATGCAAATAACCCTTTTTACCTCTCATTTCAATTTTTTTTCTTGAATGAAAAGTTAAATAAACTAATTTTATTATTGTTTAATAAGTTCTTACTGAGTAAATGAGGGTACAAACCTTCCTTTTATTATTAAAATCAATTAATTAAGCATCAAGAGTATAAATTTGTAGAAATTTTAAATATGAGGGTATTAATTTGTAGAATTTAAAAGTTAAAGTAACTTACAGAAATTAAAAGACCATGTTATTAATTTAAAGGAATTCAAAAATTGATGTATTTTTTTATAGAAAATTTAAAAATCAAGGTATTTTTATATCATATTCCTATATTTTTTGTAAAAATGCTAAACGTGCTTGTTTTTTTTCGTTTAATATTTTATCCCGTAATAAAAATAATGAGAAAAAAGGTTTTTCCTTCCTGATCTCTCAATCCCTTCTTTCTATCATTTCTAACTCATATGTCTTAAATCAAATAAAGGTGAAGAGATAAAATAAGCCTCTCGTGGCCTGTGTGGTTGACATGTGTAGCTTTCTGTTTATAAATCAACAGAAGATTAGGGATGGCAATATAACTCATAGTTATGGGTATCCATAATTATCCGATCCAAATGGGTAGGAAAAAAACCGCTTAAGTGAAAAAAAAAAATGACCGAGGCGGGGAATAACCGCAATGTTAATATGCGGATATGGTGCGGGAACGGTATTAGCATAATCCGCACCGTACCTGTCCCGATATATATATTTACATAGAAAAATTATTATACATATAGATATCTATTTAATTTTACATTATCTATATTCTTATATTTTTGATAAAATAATGAATTTGGAGACTTATATATACTTATATATTTAAATTTAGAGTTTGAAAATTATTAGTATATTGTTGTGTTTAACGTTTTGTTGATTATGAAAAGGATTTAATATTTTCATCTTAATTTTTTTTAATATTTTATTATTATCAATAGATAATGAGTAACTACGGTTTTTTCCTATTATTTATTGGTTAATATTTGCACTGCGCATTCAAAAGAATGGTTAATGGGACGGATATGATATTATAATTAGCTTTTGGAGATGGGGATGGTAATTGAAAAATCGTCTCTGATCTGCCCTATTACCATTCCTACACAAGATGAATGTTAATAACACGGAAGAGCCCTTCGTGATAAGTGATGGCAATTGTGGATTTGGTTTTGAGTTAGTGACCTGATCCCTACCTAAACCTCAATAACCGGTCAAAAAACATAAATTGTGCATTTTGATGGAACAGAAATTTATATTAGCACCAATTATTTCAACGACAAAGCCACGTGTGAAGCCATAAATGGTGCTTGGTCAAGGAAGCCAAACCATATCAAAACAAATCCTATAGTTCTGGTAATCAAAACAAATCCTATAGTTCTGGTAATAGAAAATAAGTCATAACCAATAACTAATTTTGGGTCTAGACTTTGCACCGACTTAATGTCTTAGATCAACTGCTCCTACCAATACCCACTTAAAAATTAAAGCAAAATCATCTTATTGCCATTTGATAGACTATTTCTTTAGCTCATATGTCCATATCACTCTACTGAAATTTCATGAAGTCAGATGAAAGGAGTGGATAATGGGTTTTGCCGGATTTGGATTACTTAGTATAATATTGTTAGGGGGGAAAAATAAAGAATATAATTTATGGGTCACCTAATTTGTTGCCTGAAGTCAAAGTTACTTTGTTACCCTTGCAAGTTTTGCAAAAAGTTATGTAGTACAACTTTCAAATGTAGTACAGTGATCGAATTTGCCCTCTTGAATGGGTTTAGGTTACATCAGCATTGAATCCTTGCCCAAATTGATAGCCTTCTTTTTTTCTTTTTTTTTTTTCCTTCCCCTTATATAATGTTTTCAGTTTATTACATTTAGTACTTTTTTTTAATCGTTGGCAAAGATATTAAAATTACAAGAAAACTAGTTTGAATCACCAACCCAATTCCAAATATGTATGAGTACTTAATACTTATTACATGCATTTATACAATGATCATTAAAAGAGTCTTTGATTCCCAAAACAAAGTTACTTTTGGGTTATTAGTGGTGCCATCTCAGCCATCATTTTATGAAAATTTGTGGGACAAAGGACGTGTCTTGGTGGAAGAACTAGGAAATCCATTGATGTAATATTATTCATTGTTTTTATTCTGGATAGTGGAAAATTCTCTTTATTTTCCTGTGTCTGTTTTTGTGTTGAGGTTAGTGGAAACTATGTCATATTTCCAACATTATATTATTAACCCCACAAAAGAATTTTTTTTTTTTTTTGGGAGGAACGGAATTCGGTGTCGTATTTTCCTAACATCAATTTCATGTTCCTTCGTTTGGAAACCTCACCAGTCCCCGCCATTGCTAAAAGATAACTTTTTTTTTTTTGGCTTTTGTTTAACTTTAAACAAAAAGGCTTGAAACTAATAGTACTTGATGACCGTGCATGGTCCTCTCAAATTCGCCCATGATTTCCGAAATAATCATCAATTTTTGCATGGCAATGATACAAACTCAAATCTAGCTATAATATATATATAGGAAAGGGAACTAGTACAATATAAATTATTTTCATTATCTATTGATAGAAAATCTAATGTTGATCGTTAAGAAAATAAATAATATTATTAATAGGAATTTTTTTTCATTTTCTATTAATAGAAATCCAATTTTAATCATTAAGAAAATAAATGATATTATTTAATTTAAAATATTTAATTATAATCATTAGATAAAAATTTAAAAGTCAAAATTAATTTTTTATAATTCTTACTATATTCGTTGGTCACGTGGCCGAAATTGACGATTTGAAAAGTAGATCGTGGGCCCCATGTAATAGTAAATTTAGTGCAATGGACTTGGTAATTTGGTATAACCGGTTTCGTCAACCGGATGTGGATTCCCACCACTGAATAAATCAATTTAATATAAAAAGTACGGATAAACAAGTAATTTAACTTTCAATAAGATGGGGCGAAAAAGTCACTTGACTGGCTATGAAGAACATAATGTGGTAATACAATAGAAGCATCACTACCCAAAAAAAAAACAATAGACGCATTTACAATTGTAAGAACGAAATGTAGAAATTTTATTTAAGGGGTTGGCGACAAAAGAAATGGTTGCTTAAATAGGTGTCCGTGTAAAAGACTATTTAACTACTATTTAACTTTCGAACATAATCGGATAATACAAAAAGCACTTTAGAAATCTATGAAAGGAATTCAAGATTAGTGTAAATATAGTGCCTTAGGACCACTAATTAACTGAATTTAGAAATTTGTCAATTTCTAATTTAGTAGCAATTGATTTTCTCGAAATGAGAAATATAAGAGGATATCAATTAAATATAAAATTATCCCATCCCCAAAAGAAAAAAAAATAATTATAAGATTATGGGTAATTTGTCAATTTCTAATTTAGTAGCAATTGATTTTCGCAAAATGAGAAATTTAAGAGAATATGGACAAGTCAATTAAGTATAGGATTATGCCATTCTCAAAAGAAAAACAAATTATAAAAGCTTATGGTCGATTTGTCAATTTCTAATTTCGTTGCAATTAATTTTCGCAAAATGAGAAATGTAAGATAATATGAGCACGTCAATTAAGTATAAGATTATCCCATTCCCAAAAGGAAAAAAAAAGTATAAGATTATAGTCAGTTTGTTCCTAATTGTGATAATTGACTTCTAGTTTTTAAATTTGTCAATTTTCAAGATATTGCCAATATTTTTGCGAAATGAGAATAGTAGCACAATTATATTAAGGTAATTAACTATTAGATTAGCGTAAATATTTTCTCTAATTTTATAAGTGCTAATAATAATAAACCAATAAGTAATTGTTAAAAAGAGTGCTTATATTAGGAAACAACACTTTGTGCACCTTCTACAACAAAAGAAAAACTAAAACTAAAACTAAATAACAGTTAAGAAACCACTCTAATAAATTAAGCTTTTGCTTTGATTTAGTCAAATACTATCTAATATATATGAGCACCACTTCGGTAAGTATTTAAATTTTTAACCTATTTATAAGTATTTTTTTGCTTAATTAAAATTTATCATATACGTCTTCTTATAATAAAAGGTGGAGAGAGAAAAAATATTAAAAATAATGTGCATTTATTATTTTTTGTTCTCTAACTACTTAAATTATGGTAGTCGTTAGATAATAATCTAACGGCTAAAAAACATACTACTGGATATTGGATAATGATACAATATATATATAATATAGGGATAACTGTAAAAAAATACCCTCATATTTGGATGTTCTGCAATTTAAACCCTGAAGTTTAGATTCTGCAAAATAATACCCTGAGATTACGAATTTCTGAAAATTAATACCCTGTGTTGATTTTTAACTGATAAAATACAATAATATCCTCAAAATTAAGATGAATAATATGAATTAATCTAGTTTTAATAGAGAATATTATTATTTTTTCGTTCTTAAAATTGGTTAAAAAATCTGTCCAAGGTATTAATTTTCAGAAATTCTTAATCTCAGGATATTATTTTGCAGAGTCCAAACTTTATGGTTTAAATTACAAAACATTCTAATTTTCAGAATATTTTTTTGCAATTATCCCTATAAGGTATAGGGGGGGCTCGAATGATCTCCCGCTCGTGAATTAATAAGACTAGTCCCGTTAGCAAATTCGGACCGTTCAAATACTTTGACTGAAACTCCAATGGTTGAAATCATCTGGGCAGAACACCTAGCCCCCAAAATATGACAGACTAGATCATAGGGGTACCGAGTAGAAGAAGAGAGGGGCAACCAGTTGCAAAGGTCTTGTTGCTAAAACTGTGTTATCTATTTCGCGGTTGTAAATCGGGAAAGCCGAGTCGAAAAACTCGGCCATGAAAGAGAACACCTGGCTGTTGGGTCTAGAGTTGGGATTTCATCTCCATCAGAGATATTTCGAGTGGGCATGCCGAGTTCGCAAGCTTCGGCAACTGTGTTATCAGATATCTGACTTCTTTTACTAAAGTTGGAGGTAGTTATAACGAGGAAAATGGGGGGTTTGATTCTTTTTGGGCTAGCCAGTTCATGGACCATAGTGCCACAAGAATTTAGCTTTCGTTGTTTGTGTAATTTGGTTCTAATGACGAAAGTGTGAAACTTCTAGTTGAAAAGGAAGGTGACATTTACTATTTGAAGAATTTCTGGGACTCTGCACTGTTGATTTTGTAAGGCACTTGGCTTGGTTTCTGTTGGTTGCTGAAAATCTCTGGTCGGATAAATTTAAACCCATCTCGTGGGGTGTCAAGGATGAGAATTGAAGCGGCTCTGCTGTTTTTGAGCTTGGGTTCTGCTCAAGAACGATGCAGAGATGGTGAGCATTAATATATTGGTCCTTTAATCAAAATGTAGGAAGGTAAGGCTCCTAAAGAGAAACAAGTGGCTGCAAATACTTTGTGCAGTATGATGTTTTATACGGGAAACAAAAAGATTAGAGGGGAATAGTTAATACAATTCAGCTTTAGGATCCTTTTATTCATAATTCGAATAAGAAATACCATGCACCTATATTAACCTCAGTTTATAAGAGGTCTTAAAATGGTGAAGCAGAGAATAGAAGCATGAAAATGATTTGTTGAACTTTGTGTAAAAATACTTTCGTTCAATCTCTGGTAACTAAGAGCATAAGACGAAAAATAAAACAACAGTTGGATAACTTGTGTAGTCTTCGTTGGTCTAGGATATTATGACGCTTTGCAAAACGAAATAATAAGATATATGTGATTTGTTTAATCTTTTTCTTCTTTTTACTCTGTCCTTAATTCTACAAGTTATAGATCTATTACTTTTCATAATGCTTTAGAAAATATAGATACAATAGGATTTCAATAGTTCGGCAAAAAATGAATGGAAATATTAAAAATTATGGAATGTTTTTTTAAGAATTTAAATTGAACTATATATTTGATAAATCAATGCGGATGATAATCTTTAGTTAATTTGGTATTTATAGTCACTTATGACTTAACAATAAAGATATGCTTTAATATGCTAATTGGACCAAAACTTTGTGCAATTATCTCATTTCCAAATTTTTACACAAGCATTAGAGAACTTGGAAAAAGGATTGGTTTTCTAGTGTCCATAATTATATGCACCCTTTAAGTCAATATCCGATTCACTCGTTTAATTTTATGTATTAAATTTAATTCACTATTTAGAATTGGATTACTTATCTTTGTTGCTAATAGGAATGCTCATCGGTTGAAATCTGACTTATTTTGGTCATATTCCAATTAATTCAATCTTCTTATGGCATGTTTACTAAAACGTAATGAGAATGGTATGTGGGGTAATGATTTCCATACATAGATTTACTAAAATATGGGAAATAGGGAAATATGTGGGGCCCACACAAATTTAGGAGAAAAGAGTGGGAATACTTCCCCACTAATACTCTAAGGAGTCTAATTACCCGTAAACACTCCTTTCCTCTTTTTTAATTATTAAAATTATAAAATACAATTTTATCCCAAAAAATCTATTTACTTTAAATCATATATGTATTTAAAAGGACAATTTAGTAAATATAACACATTCCCATTACTTTTTTTGGATTAATTAAACAAATGAATAGTATTCTAATGAATACGATTCTCATTCCTATTAGTTTTAAGTAAACAACATATTACAAATAATGACTTCCATACCTTTTTATTTTATTCCCATTCATTTCTCCTTTTATTTATTCCGATTACGATTACAGCTAAGTAAACGTGCCATTAGATTAGTATTGAGAATTGAATCCAATTTTCATGCATTATTCAATCAAACCACAGGTCAAATTTTTTTTACTGATGTTCGACCGTAGTTGTACGATTTCGATCCCAGTCAAATATGGTCGCCTTCTCTGCACTGCCTTCGTCACTTTTGACTTGTTCGACTTAGTTGTAAATTTTCGACTTCTAAAATATTCATTAAATGATATGACAATAAAAGACTTATTTTTGTAAATAATTTATAAATTATCCCTCTTTTCATTGTATACATTAAAAGGTTAAAATTGATGATCCTAGGTAAGGGATTGATATGCATGACTTATAACATGCGCCTTCAAATAGAAATTAATAATGAAAGATCTAAGGCATAGATTTTCTTTTCAACTTTAGAGTGAACTCTTGGATAAATCGACAAGTGTCCCTGCCTAAAATACTGTGACGCTTTTGGAACTCCAACTAACAAATTATTTCACTTTCAACGAATTTAAGACCATGTCAAATTTTTCTTGAAGATGTAGCTCCTTCAACGTACCTTAAATTGGGGTTTATTGTGTCTTGTATTCGCTCTATTTTTTTTTTTTAATCTATTTCACAATTTTGTGTCTATTAGAAGGTTATTCCCTAAAAACAATGCTATGAGAAAAAGAAATCTTTACAAATCATGTTTCATAAAAGAACAGATCATATGAAAATATCTTAGAATCACAAAATAAAGAATAAATATCTCAAAATCAGGACTATTTATGTTAAATACTAATTATTTTAAAAAATAAATATTTGGTTAATTGTTGCGACATTATGAGTCAAAACTTGAGAAAAATAATATCGCAACAATAAAAGCCAATTCGGTAAAAAATACTGTAACGCGTAGAATCTTTCAATAACTTCTCCTGCCCTTCCCAAAAAAATAAAAAAATAAAAAATAAAAACAAACCTTCTCTTGCCTTGCATATAATAAATACTCTACGTATTTTTCTATTTCTTTCTTTCTTTCTTTCTTTTTTCTTTTTCATTTTTCTGGAAATCTTCTCTGTATTTTGTCTTGCTGCCGCTGGTAGGACACTTTGCATGGTTTTGATTCTTTTGAAAGTAAAAATTTGATTTTTTTTCTTCGATTTTTGAGTGTAACTTTCATTTTAAAATATAAAATGTCTAAATTGTGTTGTGTTGTGTGGGTAAGCACAAACGTATAAAACCATGCTGCCCGCACCGCGTCTGACGCATGCCACGAAAAAAACAGACTAAACTCATCATCCTCCTTCGTAATTCCAAAACTACCCCTGGAATCCCGCCCGGCCGCCCACGGGAAAGTCTGAAACCTCGAGTTTATACCCTTTTCTTTTTTCTTTTTTCTTTTTCTTTTTTTTTTTTTTTACTAATTCTGAGATAAACACTAATTGGTCCAACTAGATAAATTTTAATTGTATAAACACGTTTCGTCTAGAGCGATTTTGGATTTTTCATTAATTTTATTTATACTACACCCTCAATTCTCTCGAGATAAAATTAAAAGTCAAATTACAAAACCAACCCGAAAAACAAAAAAATTCTAGAGGGGACCAGTACCACAAGGATCACGTGCTAAAAAGTAAAAAGGAGTTTAACCAAACTTCTTCAATCATTCTTTGAGAAAAAAAAATTAAAAATTTCAATCCATGATTTATTGTATTCTCTCTTCCAATACGGACCTTGTAACTTTTAATTATTATTATTATTATTATTTTTTAAATTTTATAGAAAGGCTATATAACTATGACCTGTTATTAAATGCTGCTAATTGTTCAGTTTTCTTTATCCCCTCATTTTTATTTCTATTAATTATAAAGATGTGACTAAACCACAAAAAAAGAAAATAGAAAAAGAAAGAAAGTGATATTTCAATCGTATTTAATACCGAGCATTTTCATGCAATCTTTTATCTAAAACATTTGTAATATAAATTATTGGTATAGTTCTTTTCCTTCGAAGCTTTAATTTAGTTCATGTGGCACAAAGTCATCAATAAGTGAGTTTATTTTATTTTATTCTACTTTTTGTTTATTAAGCTCCACATCACGAGTTTTGACGTTGATATAAAATGAGATCTTTTTGATACTAATCGGAAAAGAGGCGGCTATAGTAGGGGTGCCCCTACGTAAGGCCCCTGTTTATACACCGTTTGATGAGAATCTGTAGGGAATCTGTTTATACACAGATTCCTATCAAACGGTGTATAGACAGAGCATTACGTAGGGACGCCCCTACTGTAGACGCGCCCAATCGAAAATTATGAAGTGAGAACAAATACGGATAGATAATTCTTTTAAAGTAGATGTTAGTATGTCTGTACGATAATGTCGATTCTCATTAAATTTCTTCATTCTTTATCAAATTAAATCTCAAAAATATGCAAGGTAAAACTGTAGCTGAGACACCGCCTCAGCCTCACAAGGAATTTTAATTCTTATAGCACCGCTAGGTTTGCGGATGTTCTAAGTCTCTAATTTTGAAGTCGAATGCATGAACAAAATTTTCGAATTTCTTGTCTCTTTTTTTAACTTATTCCCCCTTTTTTTTAGTAGTTTGACTAATCTTATGTACATTATCTTAGTGCTCATGATTTAGCCAGGTTAAATTTAACAGTGGAATACGCTAAATATGTTACCTGGAATTTCTTCCTCCAATTCCTTAAGTTATTGTACAAGTTTCTCTACTTTTATTAATAGTAGAATGTGTTTTTCCTAAAAAAGATGTTCCTAGTTGACCGAGTTTTTTTTTTAAAGATACTTACCAATTTTATTTTCTTTAGTATAAATTTTTATCCCAATCCAATTTTTCCTAATATTTGTCATGTATTACTCATTTCATAATCTTGAATTATTTATATTCAAACAATTAATGTAAAAATTTTTATCCGTCAAAATAAATATTACAAAACATCTAGCATTTCTTTCATAAAAAGTTTATAACTTTAATTAAATTATTTTTGTAAATATTTTCATTATCAATTACATTACACACGTACATGCAAATTTACAAATTTTTGATGTAAAAAAACTTTTATGCCGATTAACACATTTTTCATAAAACTTTTAATCATTCTTCTTCTTACAGTTTAATTCTTTTATTTTGCTAATTATGCTGTAGCTTCAACCTAATATATATATATATATATATATATATATATATATAGGTCATGTTTTAATGAAGTTTTTTATTTTTGCTCTATGAATGGGTACTTTGATCAAGTTGAAAGTGACTTGCAATAGTAAATCATTTTTATTGCAAGTCATTTTTATCTATAACCATTCCTATTTTAATGTTTTAGAGAATCCTCATTCCATTGAGTTGATTTGAGAATGACATTTTAAGGAAAATAATTTAGAATGGTTTTTAAGGATTTTTTTAATTAAAATTATTAATATTTAATAGTTTGATATATATGGTTATTTTTTTTAAAGATTTTGGATAATTTTTAATTGAGATACGCAGTTTGTTTTTTTAAATTGGTTTTAGAGATATACACGTTTTCATTTTTTTTAACTAATAAACAGTTAGTTAAAGACTATTAATTAACTATTAACACATTTGATAGTTAATAAAAAAAGAATCATATGCAAAAATAATATTTTAATGAATAATTATCAAATCATTAATAAAAAATAGTTGATTTTTTAATCAAAAAGTAATTTTTTTATAAAACAGGTGAAATGAAAAAAAAGAAAGAAAGAAAGATATAGGTGTGTGATGACTATTAACACATTTGATAGTTAATTAAAACAAATATGCAAAAATAATATTTTAATCAATAATTATCAAATTATTAATCAAAAAATAGTTGATTTGTTTATTAAAAAGTAATTTTTTATAAAACACGTGAAATAAAAAAAAAAAGAAAGAAAGAGATAGTTGCAGGAAAAAAATTTTAATCGACTAAAATTATCTAGGACTTCAAAAAATTAATTACATATAGGAATAAAATTTAAAAAAAAGAAAGAAAGTTACACTTGTATATAATTTGTAAGAGAAAAGGAATAAATTAAAAATATAGGAATCAAACACGGAATGGGAATGAAAACAAAATAATAATAATAATAATAATGGAAATATGATTAAAAAAAACCTGTCCAACTCATAAGTCATAAATAGATTGTCAATATTTTTAATCATAAATAATTTTATATATATACATATTAATTATATTTTTCTTTTTTATAAAATTATTAATATTATTATAATTATCATATTAAATCTAATGGCTCAAATTAGAATATCCATCCATGGAGCAAAAACAAAAAACTCCATTGAAACATAACCCATATATATATATATGTATATGCATATATAGGGAGAATTTTCAATAGAGATTTTTTTGTTTTTTCTCCATTGATGGGTATTTTGTCTGTTTTGAAAGTGACCTACAATAACAGGTTAATTTTTCAAATTTCCATTCTAATTCTAATTTATAAAAGAAACTAATTTACTTCTATTTTTCAAATTCATATACATAATGAGTTTTATGAATATTTCTTTATATTTGTGTACAATGGAATAAACTATTCCATTTAAATTTATGGACAATTCTAATGTTACTTTTCTTATTTTATTTTAATTTTACTTTTTTTTAATATGAAATGAAATATCTTTTAGAATTTAATTTACTATACATCGTAAATATAAGTTAAGACTATAATTCACCTTTTAATTTTTTAAAGAAAATTGTTACCTATAAGCTATAATACGAATTTTAAAGTTTTTTCATAGGATCTATTTATCAACTTTTCTTACAAAATGCATTGATAATTTTACCTTAATTTATTTTAACATCAATTTTTTTTTTTTAAAAAAATTATGACTTTAGTATAAGATGCTTAATTTACGTTTTGTTTTTCCTCTTAACGTTAAAAAAATGGAGTTTGCTACTTTTATATATTTAATATGAGCAAACTTTATAAAGAATAAAAATTAATGAGAATTGTCCCTAAGAAAAAAGTAACAATAATTAGAATATTAAGAGTATATTAATGGAATAGGATAAAATAAATAAAAACTAATAACAATTAAGGTCATAGGTCACAAATAAGTTATCTATTTTTAAGTCATAAATAGCTTTTTATATTTAAATACGTATTAATTAGATTAATTTTTTTTAGTAGAATTAGTAATATTATTCTAACCATCAGATTAAAATCTAATAACTCAAATTAGAGTAAACATCCATAGAGCAAAAACAAAAATCTCCATTAAAACTTCTCTCATAAATATATATATGAAAGAGTCCAACTATCCCTTATCACTTTCAAATGCCTTTCTACTCACAGGAGTATATAAATATACATCCACATTGCTTATATATACGTGCCCTTTATATATACATATAAATATTTTAGATATCCAAGAGTATTTTTTTTTTAGGGGAGAAAAGAGTATTTTTCTTATTTATAAAGGAAATCCGAAAAGAGTACTTATGTGCTTTAAATGTTGAAATAATTAGCAAGCAAAGGTACTTTATATTAGAATGTATTAATTTAGCTGTAATGTAATACATTCTAATATAAAGTACCTTTCTGTGGGGTTCAAAATTTTTTGAATACATTATACCAAAAGGAATATACAATTGTAATTTTTCTCTTACAAAAAATATAAAACGCAGTTTAGAACTCAAACTAAAAAAAAGGAAAATAATCGTTAAATTCAACATGAAAACTCTTTAAACATACATATACAATATAATTCTAAAGATAAAACTACCAAATAATGGTCGTAAGAACCATATCTGAAACGAAAAAGGTAGTTTAGAGTAGATTTATTAATTTAATTGTCATGTAATTTTCAATGTGTCATAAAAAACAAGGGATAATATCCAAAAGAAAAAGAAAAAACCACCATCTTTAGTGTTTTATCAAAAAAAAACTCACAAAATTTTATTTATATCAAATTAAACATTCAGTTTGTGTTTTTATATCAAATATGACCGGACTCACACATTTAATCAAAATTAGAATTTTAATTTGTTGAAAACAATATATTTATTCTTTAAACTTATACAACATATATTAAAACTAATTATTCTTATTTTTCGTTCTTTTTTAAAAAAAATATTTTAAGTGAAAATAATAATTATTAAAGTAAAAAGAATTTCAACTATTCAAAATAATTAAAAAAAAGAATGACAAAAATTAAAAAGAATGCCCCTTATGTTCTTTTTTTTTTTTCAAGAGTTTAAATCATTCAAAATAGTTAAGATTTTTTTTTTTTAAAAAAGAGAATGAAAAAATGTAAAATAATCTCATTTTCTTTTTCATTTTTTAAGTGAAAATAATAATTATTGAAACTAAAATGAGTTTAAGTCATTCAATACAATTAAATATTAAGAATAAATATATTGACAAAATTTTTTGTTTTTAATAATAATTATTAAATTATTAATTTTTAAAAGAAAAATAATAATAACTAGTTTTAATATTTATTATTTTTAATATATATTTTATGAGTTTAGAGGTAAAATTATCTTTTTCAATAAATCAAAGTTCCAATTTTAATTAAGTGTGTGAGACCAATTCTACTTGATAGAAAAATATAAATTAAATATATCATTTAATATAAATGAAAAAATATTAATATTAATGCGTTCATGTGAGACTTAATTTATAACAAGTAGAAAAATATTGATATTGGCATCGTATGACATATGGTATCCGTAACGTTACTCTTGTAATAACTAACCGTGTTTCCTCTGTCACAGAGAAAAATTTGCAATTTGATAACTCGCCAAAAGAACATTAATCGTTCAAATTCAACAAGAGAAGTCTTCAAACAAATAATTTCTTTAAAAAGAAAAAATACAAAAACTAATGCCATTCATATCACTAACATTTTATTAAACTATATAATAAATGGGAAACGACCCTCAGACATTTCCCATTGACCAAGTTCGTCGTAGAACAATAGAATTGTCTTAAAAAAACATTGAGCCTCCTCGTGTAGTACAGCGTCAGCCAAATAATTGAAAGTACAAGTACAATTCAGGACTTAAGAGTCAATAAAAATCACAACCAAGGGCAAAATCGTCGAAACATAATCCAACAAGAAAATGGGCCCCACCACCATCCTCCATCTACTTTAGTTAAGAAATTGCTGTCTCACCATCTCCCTCGGAAAATCCTCCTTTTATTTATTTTTTAATTTAGTTTGCTTTTTCTCTATAAACCTTTTGCTCGGATTTCTTCTTTCCTTTTAACAAAATATATAAAAAAAAAAAATTTCACATTATAAAAAACCTCTTTGCTTTCTCCTCTGTTCGGTACCACCTTCCAATGGCGCCGAGCATCAGAGACCTCCAGCTCACCAAAGTTGTCGCCGGAGGCCAGAAGTCGCCGACCCTCGTCGCCGGCGCCGATGGTGATTCCGGCGACCTTGAGGACGTACGGCTTCTGGATGCTTACGAGAATTCGGAGGAGGGGCAAGGACTCGAACAGGGGACCATGAAGAGGGTTCAAGTCGGTGTTACCGGCATGACCTGTGCTGCTTGCTCTAACTCGGTCGAAGAAGCTCTCATGAGCGTTAGTGGAGTTTTAAGGGCTTCTGTGGCTTTGCTTCAGAACAAGGCTGACGTCGTCTTCGATCCCAGATTGGTCAAGGTTGGTTGCTATTTCAAAATGTTTTCTTCTGATTCTATTTTTTTTTTTTGCTCTAGTATTTTTTTTTTTTTTTTTGGGGTTTGACTATTTGTGTTCGGTGAATTGGATCATCGGTTAGTATTTGAATTTTATTTATTTATTTTTTTGACTTAAATTAAAGTCTGAGCTTGTTTAGATGTTTAGCTTTATTGAACTGGTATTTCATCTTTGTTGCTTAAGTTTACTTCCGTTTTTTTTTTTTCCCCGGTTTTGAATTTACGGTGAGTTGGATAATGGGTTAGTGCCGAGTCGTGAAATAATTTGAGCTTGAGTTAATTTGGTGATTTGAAGTATGGGTTTGGTCTTTGATGCTTAGAAGTTACTAAGATTTTTTTTTTTTTTTTTTTACGATATCGTAATGATGGGTTTAATTGAAAAAGAGATTTTGAATATTTGATTTTAATTTATGGTGGATTAGATAATGATTTTATGGCAAGCATTCTGATTAGAGTATAATGTGTTAGGTGGGTTTCGGCTGCTGTGTGGTCTTCGTTTTAGCCATAATTGTTTGTGTTAGGAGATATATATGATGAATGGGACAAGATTAGAGTTAAGTGCAGATCGGTCTTCCAATACCCCTTTCTTCTGTAATATTTATTTAATATGTCAACTATGGTGTTTTGCAGTATGGATCTCTGTATTCCATACCCGTCTATAATCTACTATTTTTTGTCTTCTCAGTTCCTCTGATAATTTTGCGATGGAGACTATGGTACATTTTTGTTACAAAGCTCAAACATCGATTACATCTTTGCTGACTATATAAGTTGCCAGTTAAATCTGTCAAATTTTCAGTATAAGGTGGTACTGGGTCATGATGCTGTTACTAGATAGAGGAACTTCTAGTGAAACAAGAAAAGAACTCTGAAATGGAAAAAAGATATGGAGAAAACATTTAATTGGCATCGAACTGCAGCTGCAGATAAGAATCATTGCACGTTATATTTAGTTTTTTGTTGAGTTATCATGTCTAGGTCACACATGCAGAGACAAAAACATAGCGTGAAGGACCACCTGTCTTACAAATATATGGACCTCCATAACTTTGGTAGACTAAACTTTCTCATTAATTTTCTTATTCTTCTCATCTCTTTTTTCTTTCTTATTTGTCTTTTTGCTGCCACGTTTTCTATAAAATTTGTCATATGTTTTTGTTGGGGTTCCTGTACAGGTCTGATGCTTGTTTTTGTTAAATTTTATTCCCAATTAGAAATTGAAGTGTTTCCTTAGCTGTTGTAAATTCAGGAAGAAGACATCAAGAATGCGATTGAGGATGCAGGGTTTGAAGCTGAGATTCTACCTGAACCCAGTGCAATTGGAACAAAACCTCAAGGAACGTTATTAGGGCAGTTCTCTATTGGAGGAATGACATGTGCAGCGTGTGTGAACTCTGTTGAAGGCATTTTAAGGGATCTTCCTGGTGTCAAAAGAGCAGTAGTTGCATTGGCTACTTCCTTAGGTGAAGTTGAGTACGATCCAACTATAATATGCAAAGATGATATAGTGAATGCAATTGAAGATGCTGGTTTTGAAGCAGCATTTGTACAGAGCAGTGAACAAGATAAGATTATACTGGGGGTTGCTGGCATATACAGTGAGATGGATGTACAGATTTTGGGAGGGATCCTTAGCAACTTGAAAGGGGTGAGACAATTTTATTTTGACAGAATTTCAAGAGAACTTGAAGTCCTATTTGATCCGGAGGTTGTCAACTCGAGATCTTTAGTTGATGGGATTGAAGGGGGAAGTACTGGGAGGTTCAAATTACACGTAGCAAACCCTTATTCTAGAACAACTTCAAAGGATGTTGAGGAAGCCTCAAATATGTTCCGATTGTTCCTTTCCAGTCTATTTCTCAGTGTAAGTATATTTTTCACAAGCTTGTAGTTTTGCATGTTAAACACATTTGATGTTCCCTGGTCCTCATTTTTCACCAGATGGTAGCTCTGATTGAACAAAACTATTACATACTGATTTGTCCACATTAAGATTGGCTCATTGTTCTTCCCTCTGGAGTTCATTGCTAAACTGATGCATTTATCCTCGGTTTTCACTATAGCAGACATACGACAAACTTATCATACCAGACACTAGAAAAGTGATTTTTTGTTTCTTCTTTCGTCATCACTACACATCCCCAATTGTAACTAATTTTTCCAGTTCCAACTTTTAAATTTAGTTAATGACACTTGATAAATTGGCTTCAGATTCCTGTCTTTCTCATACGAGTAGTTTGTCCGCATATCCCACTGGTTTATTCCTTATTGCTTTGGCGATGTGGACCCTTCCAAATGGGTGACTGGTTGAAGTGGGCATTGGTGAGTCTTGTCCAATTTGGTGTTGGAAAGCGCTTCTATGTTGCTGCTGCCAGAGCTCTACGAAATGGTTCAACTAACATGGATGTTTTGGTTGCATTGGGAACTTCAGCTTCTTATTTCTACTCTGTTGGTGCACTTCTATATGGTGCAGTTACTGGGTTTTGGTCCCCCACTTATTTTGAAACAAGTTCAATGCTTATAACATTTGTACTCTTGGGGAAGTATTTGGAGTCTCTTGCAAAGGGAAAAACTTCAGATGCCATCAAGAAGTTGGTAGAACTTGCACCTGCAACAGCGACATTGCTTATTAAAGATAAAGGTAAATGGTTGTGTTATACTTTGTTACTTACAGTCCTTACTCCTTACCAATAAAATCGTCCACCTCCCTCCTCCCCTTGGAAGTTACTGTTAGTAATTTTATACCATTTCATATTAAATATGTGTTTTATAATTCTATGGAACTACTGAAAACTTATTTTCTGGACAAATTTTGTTTTCCAGTAATTATTTTCTATGTCTAACTGAAAGTTAATATTAGAAGTAAAAGTCTATAACTTCTAAATAACTGACTAGTTGTATGAATACCAATTACTAGACGGGAGATGTATTGGAGAAAGGGAAATAGATGCTCTGCTAATCCTGCCTGGTGACACATTGAAAGTTCTTCCCGGTGCAAAAGTTCCTGCCGATGGTGTTGTTGTTTGGGGTTCAAGTTATGTAAATGAGAGTATGGTAACTGGTGAATCTGTACCTGTTTCGAAGGAGGTCAGATCATCAGTTATTGGAGGTACAATAAATCAACATGGTGTCTTTCACATACAGGCTACCAAAGTAGGTTCTGATACAGTTTTGAGCCAGATTATCAGTTTAGTAGAAACGGCGCAGATGTCTAAAGCTCCTATTCAGAAATTTGCTGATTACGTAAGCATTCCAAATTTCTCAACTAGGGTTATATTTGTGCTATAGTCATGGTGTAATTTGATGCCAGTTACAAGTGATTTTTTAAACTTTGTTTTTTCCTTGTTCTTACACGGAATCTTGCTGATGTAGGATAAGATGAGAATTTAGAAAGAGAATAGGTAGAAGAGTAAGGGGTGATAGAATTTAGGCAGAAATAGATGAATTAGTAGAAAAGCAATTGAGAATCAAGATAAGAACTCAAAGAGAAGAAGAACCGTAGAGGAGAAAACTCAATAATCACTCAATATTCATTCATAATATGAAAACCAATTACACAGCTAAGCCTATTTATAGATAGGCAATTGGACACAACTAGAAAACTAGACATATTCTAGAAACTGATAGAAACGGGAAATTTAAAACTAGTTACTCAAAATTAAAATAAACTTAATAATTAAATAAAACCTAATTTAATAATAATTATTATTATAATATTCCTAAAATATTCTTTTCTTATTCTTCATCAATTGCATTTACCAGTATCTACAGCTGAGTTTTTATTGGCTAAGAAATGTTACTACGTTTATAACTGATGTTGTTCAGTGCTTTTTGTAATATATTATTCTTCTTTTCAGAATGTATACTTCTTGTCTCTTTTGCTTGTCATGCGTGTTGATTTATCATCTTGTTTCTGATGTGATAAATGAGAATTCAAATTTTTAATAGGAAAGTTTGACTGAACACTACGTGAATTTTTTTCCATAGGAACCCTGATAGACTATACTTGTCATGGCATTGCAGTGATAAGAGAGAAAGTTGGTCCAGCTGTAGATAGGATCTTCTTGCATCGTTCTTTTGCTTGCATATGATGTCAATACTTTTGTTATGATCAAATTCTTATACTCAGTTACATATTCTTTGTGCATACTTGTCAATCAATGGCCTTGGATGGAAAGTGATGATTATCAGTTATCAAATAGCCTTAATTTAAGTCAACTGAATTTTCATTATTGTTATTGCTTGTATCAGTACTGTCATGCTGGCTGATTTATCAGCTCTTGTCTTGCTATTTCCCCCAATTTGAACTATCTCATGGAGTTGCTTTTATACTTGGGAGAAAAAGGAACCTATATTATATACCAGCTTCCACTGAATTTCTTTCAAGTTTGATGTTTGCCGTTGGAAGTAAAATACCCAAGTTAAAAGATCAAGGCTCTTTATAACAGAGGACAAACATTTACTAATTATTTTGTTTTCACTCCCACATTTTTCTGTTTTTCCCGCTTCTTTCTGGTTTTTAATCATATAGGCATCTGCGTCCATTTGTTTTTCTTTTTCAGAAACTGTATATTCTCTGTTTGAAAAGTTCGAAAGATATAAGAAAAAAAGAGAAGAAATTTGAGGTCTTCTGATATTGTGTCATTGTGATTCACAGATTGCAAGCATTTTTGTTCCTACAGTTGTTACTTTGGCACTCATGACATTATTGGGTTGGTAAGTTTATAATCATCTTTATCTTATCTTCTCACGTATTAGCTAGTAGATTTAGGTGGTCTTCAAGATTTAATGCCTCTCATTTACTGAAATACTTTTGTCCATTAACTCAGGTATATTGCCGGAGCACTTGGAGCTTATCCAGAAAGTTGGCTCCCTGAAAATGGAAATTACTTTGTTTTTGCCCTTATGTTTTCTATATCAGTCGTCGTGATTGCATGTCCATGTGCTCTTGGCTTGGCAACGCCAACTGCTGTCATGGTTGCAACTGGAGTAGGGGCGAACAATGGTGTGCTGATAAAAGGAGGGGATGCTTTAGAAAGAGCTCAAAAAATAAAGCAAGTGATATTCGATAAAACAGGTACCCTAACCCAGGGAAAAGCCTCAGTTACAACTGCAAAAGTTTTCACAGGAATGGAACGTGGAGAATTTCTAAAATTGGTGGCTAGTGCAGAGGTGACTTCTTATTTTTTTGACTAATTTAACTGTTTCTTTTATTTATTTATTAATTTTTTTTAAAAGAAGAAAAAGGACAAATTAAGTCTGCAATTCAAACCCCCATAAAACTACTGTATAATGAAACTGTGTACTGTATTCTCATATGCATCTCCTTTTCTGGACAAAGGACTTATGGCCCCTTTATTCTTCTTTATAACACTGTAGATTCTGTAGGCACCTAAATCTTTCTCCTTTCCTTTCTTACAGGCTAGTAGTGAACATCCATTGGCGAAGGCAATAGTGGCGTATGCCCGCCATTTTCATTTCTTTGATGAGACTGCAACAAACGATGCTCAAAGTGACAACCAAGAATCCACTATCTCTGGTTGGCTTTTTGATGTTGCAGAGTTTTCAGCTCTTCCTGGAAGAGGTGTTCAATGCTTTATCAATGGAAAACTGATTTTGGTGAGCTTATTTATGTGTGATTACTGTAGTCTGTTGCTTTGCGTAGAGCTTGAACTCTGAAACATAAATTTTGTGAATTCTTGGGGGTTTCTTATTGCGGACTTTTTCTTTGAACAGGTTGGTAACCGGAAGTTGATGACCGAAAGTGGAATTGACATTCCTGAAGATGTAGAAAAATTTGTTGTAGATCTGGAAGAAAGTGCCAAAACAGGCATACTAGTCGCATACGATGGTAATTTAATTGGTGTTTTGGGGGTTGCAGACCCACTGAAAAGGGAAGCTGCTGTTGTAGTTGAAGGCCTGAGAAAAATGGGCGTCCGACCAGTCATGGTTACTGGGGACAACTGGAGGACAGCACAGGCTGTCGCTAAGGAGGTTTGTGTCCATTTTCCTACTAGTCAAACCCAGTTTGAATAATCAAAAGAATTTATTAGATGGGATGCTGACTGAGTGTAAACTTATGATTATGTTTGTTTTCTGATAGTCAATTTTTTTATTTACCTTTAGAGCTTTTCTAGATTTTGGTCTTATTATCAAATATCATGATAGTAACGTATATCGAAGCCATATGGCTAATCAGTACTTTTATTAAGCACTCTCATGCAACTATTTATGGACTGATTTAAGACTTTGTTTCTTATATGTGCTATAAAAAATATGGTTCTGGGCAGGTTGGCATTCAAGATTTTAAAGCAGAGGTAATGCCGGCAGGAAAAGCCGATGTAATTCGCTCATTTCAAAAAGATGGAAGCATAGTTGCTATGGTTGGAGACGGAATCAATGATTCTCCAGCTCTAGCTGCAGCCGATGTTGGCATGGCAATCGGGGCGGGGACGGATATTGCCATAGAAGCAGCTGACTATGTGTTGATGAGGAACAACTTGGAGGATGTCATCACAGCCATTGACCTCTCGAGGAAAACGTTTTCTCGGATCAGATTGAATTATGTCTTTGCCATGGCTTACAACGTGATAGCAATTCCTATTGCTGCAGGAGTATTCTTTCCGTCGCTGGGAATTCAGTTGCCTCCATGGGCAGCTGGGGCATGTATGGCTCTGTCTTCTGTTAGTGTTGTGTGTTCTTCTCTATTACTTAGGAGATACCAAAAACCAAGGCTTACCACTATACTAGAAATAACTGTAGAGTAGAAAGAGTCAAGAAAAAGGTTAAGGTTTCAGTTTCATTTCATAGGAAAATACTGAAATTGGATAAAGTGGGAGTGAATGAAATTTGGCATCCCAATTTTGTGCCTTTTTTTTTTTTTGTGTAACTTTTTCCTTTTGTCCCACGAGTTGTAATTGTACCACTCCAGTCGTTGTAAATGTTATTTGTATAATAAAATTCTCAGGCTTTAATCCTCCTTTGTTTAAAGGGGCACTTAGTCTGTAGTGATGGTGATAATATCGTTGGTATAGGGAGCTGTACAAGTTTAATTGTTCCCCTTAAAACATAAACATTGAATGAGTTGGGCACTTTATTTATCCATTATCATTATTTTTTAAGAAAAATTGGTACTCGTATTCGATTGGCATGGTAAAGTTATTAAATGACGTTTGTCCATTGGTTCGTAGCTAAATTATGAATTTACTCGTTCTGTTATTGCTGATGCTGCTAATTGCTTGGTTAGTAAGTCCATACACGCCAAGTAAAATGAAAAAAAATCAGTGTATCAAGGTCAATAATTAGGAATGAAAGTAGGTGATTATATTTGACCCATATCGAGAGTCAATCTGCCATGGGTGAGAAAAAAAAAAAAAAAAAAGAAGCACAACGATAAACCGAGAAAACCAAATAAAAGGGAAATCGTGAAGATAAAAAGACGTACAAACTGAACAGACCGACCAAAAAATATTTTTATAACATATATTATATTATATGTACATTTAAAATGTTTAACATTATAAAGAAAAAAACTTGAGCAAAATCTTTGCTTCTAGCCCTCGGTCTAAGAGTCTCCACTCAACCGTGAAACAGAAATGAAAAAAAAAAAGAAAAAGAAAAAGAAAAAAATTAAAATCCAAAACTGAATAAACCAAATGTTAGAAACCATCGGGAAAAACAAACCCCATATAATCTCTAGATCATTCATATCAAATGGATAGGAGAAGATTGTTGAGTTTTACTTAAGTCCATTGCTTGTCTGACTAGGACTAGAGATGATTTAAAGATTACTGAAGACAGAAGCGTATAGAGATGAGAACTAGAGGGCTTGAGGGTTGGGTTCTTCTGTAGCCTAAAACCTAAAAGCGCTCAGATGGATTTCTCTTTTGCTGATGGTAGGCAACAGAAAATATGAGCGTACACATTCTGGCTACAGGGACCATAATCTTATTTTTTAATCTATATAAGATACTATTTTGTTGAATATCTATCAACCAAACTGGATAGTACTAACAGGGTATCCACATGTGTCCATACCCAATGGATACTCAGATCCTATCCAATAAACGACTTAAACTGAGTCTGTTTAGAAATAATATGGCCTGGTACAATTGTTTAATATGTGACCTATTATTATTAGGAAATATAATTTCCTAACAATCTCCTACTTGTGTCACATATTTTTCAAACACAACTGTATTGTAAAATTGAAGTATGGCCACTAAATTGCCATATTATTCCTAAATATCTCCAAAGTTACAATCTCGTCCATCAGACATATTAGTACGAAACTAAAATGCTCGTCGTTGCACTTATTTCGATGGCAACTAGAACCCTCAATGATCACTTTACTAATATAACCGAGTGACACATATTAAGTATGGAATGTGGCATGAAAATTACACGCAATGTGATTTACAGTGCCTATTTCCAACTAGTCCTCCTTAAACTTTAGTAAGATCGATCTTAGTCTTTCCTCTTTATTGCATTACTGCAAACTTTAATATTAAACCACAATAGGAAAACAAGAAATATGAAATATATCATATATTTAAAATGAGAAGAGTCTACAAGAAAATCTATCAATAACCAAAGTACTGCAGTAAACAAAATAAGTAAGTATCACAAACGAGCATCTAAACTAAGATAAAATAAATTACAAACTCCCACTAATGCTGTATATCATCTGAAAATACAATACCAATATGAGCAGTGTACTCAGGAAACACCCTGGGCAGTAAACCCTTGGTGAGTGGATCCGTAATCATAGTGTCATGCCCAAGATTCTCACATGCATAATAAGTCAATAATAAACATGTTCATATTGCATGATAGACATATCATAAAACTAGAGTCAATTTCATGGTAAATTGCTTAAGTTGACTGTTAAATGCTTTAGATATGTATTATTGCACTAATATTTGTTGAAGTACTCCTATGCAGTGTAAAGGCTCAGTACCCTCAGAAAGAGAGCTTGGTGTGTGAAAGGAACAAAGAATACATTTATGAATAGTAACACTATATGCACATGCATT
>JXTC01000096.1:341106-369689 GCA_002914845.1 Trema orientale | reverse complement strand
TTTAGTTCCTGTGATGCAGGTGAGGAGGTTTTTGATGTGTAGAGTTGCTGGTTGGCTAGCACGCTTTCTCGTCGCCATGATCATACAGATGTAGACGAGCTTGACCTGTGGGCAATGTTTTCTTTGTATTTTGATATTTTGGTGTGTTGTAAATATAACTCCTCGTGGCAAGATAATCTGATAAGGAGTTTTTGGTTGTAAATTTTGTAAATACACTTTCAAAAAGTAATGCCACGCAGTTTCTCTTGATTTACAGTTTGAAAAGTTTAAATTTGGCCCACTTTTTGCAAAATCTAAAAGTATGGTTTACGAAAGAGTAATACTTCCTAGTTTGACCTACGTAGTCATATGGTTAAGCTAGGAGGCGTTACACATAGAGTTTGTGCCGATATACTCTATGGACACTAGTCGACTCTGAACTCTTTCTTTTACAACTAAGAACTTGGTATCTATGTGCTTCGACTTTAAAGAGCTCCTGCTGCTACTAGAATATAGAATTATAGAGTTATTGTCATAATAAAGCTTCAATGGCCTTTCTATGCCATTTACTACGTGCAGCCGGTGACAAAATTTCGCAGCCATATCCCATAATTGGATGCTTCACAATAAGCTACAAATTCTGCCTCTATAGTTGAAGTAGCTACGAGTGTCTACTTGGCACTCTTTCAGAAAATACCTCCTCCAACTAAAAGATAGACATAGCCCAATATGGATCTTTCGCTATCTAGGCATCTAGCAAAATTAGAATCGGAATACCTTATGATCTCCAAAATATCTGATTTCTGATACGTGAACACACAATTCTTTGTTCTATGTAAGTATCTCATAACCCTCTTCATGAGACATCCTATAGCTGAAGCATAAGGAATCTTTTGCATGGCTTCTTTATCAATATCATTCTTAGGGCTTTGTGTGAGACTAATTCGTCTCTTATAGATACCAGATAGTCTGTTAGTGTATAATTTTCTATACTAAATTTACTGAGTACTCTTTCGATATAACTCTTTTGTGATAACCCAAGGATAGCCTGAGAGGAATCTTAGCATATCTTTATACCTAATACAAAAGAGGCAACTCCAACTCCAAGATCTTTCATTTCGAAATTCTTCACAAGAAATCTCTTGGTGTCGTGCAATAAGCCTATACCGCTACTTGCTAGTAGTATATCATCAATATAAAGTAGCAAAAAGATAAATTTACTCCCACTGAATATATGATACACACAATCTTCAACAGGATTCACCTAAAAACTAGACGAGATGATCACATCATGAAACTTATGATATCATTGATGGGAAGCCTGTTTGAGACCATAGATAGACTTTTTGAGTTTGCATACTATAGACTTTGGATCTCCGGAAACAAATTTTCTGGTTGTATCATATTAATTGTCTCATCAATATTATCATTGAGAAACGCAGTCTGAACGTCCATTTAATGTAGCTCAAGATCAAAATGAGCCACAAGTGCAATAATTACTCTAAAAGAGTCATTCAAGGCAACCAGAAAGAAGGTATCTTTAAAGTCTATTCCTTCCTTCTAAGTGTAGCCTCTGGCGACAAGACGAGCTTTATATCTTTCAGTATAGCCTTTCGAATCCCTTTTAGTCTTAAATATCCATTTGCATCTAATGGGCTTCTTACTTTCATGCAATTTGACTAGATCCCAAATGTCATTGTCTCTCATAGACTTCATTTCCTCATTCATAATATTGATCCACTTTTGAGAATCGGAACTTTGTTTAACTTGAGTGAAGTTGATTGGATTATCCTCCACTACCCCGATGTCAAACTCATATTCCTGGAGATATACGAGATAATCATCGGGAATTGCACTTCTCCTTTCTCTAGTGGATCTCATTATAGACACTCCTTCTTGAGGTTGTTGAGTTTGCTCTGCAAGAGTAATTACCTCATCTGGGACAGAAAGTATTTGATCATTGTCATTATTTTGTACTGGAGGGATTGCATCTTAAACAAAGTCAGGAATAATATCAGTTTTCTGATCATTGTCAATAGCAACCGTAGGAGGAGGAACAAATTTATCTTCAAAAATAATGTCTCTAACTTTATCTTCCTTCTCAAGCTCAACATCCTCAAGAGATCTGGTATTTCCCATCCCGAAGAACGACCTGGCAGTGGGGTCATAAAATTTTTATCTCCTTAAACTATCAGAATACCCTACAAAGTGGCAGTTAATTGTTCTGGAGTCCAGTTTCTTTTTACTTGGCCTATAAAGTCAGGCCTCAGCTAGACAACTCCAAATGTGTAAGTGATTAATGCTGGACTTTCTCCTAGTCCAAAGTTCATAAGGGGTTTTAGCTACTGCTTTGCTTGGTATTCTATGTAATATGTATGCTGCAGTCTTGAGTGCGTCTCCCCAAAAGGATTATCGAAAAGTGGAATGACTAATTGTTGAAATATGTTTGGAAACAAAGGCTGGAATGCTTGCTGTCAATTAGCAGATTATGTAGGAGCTAATTAGTGAAATCGTGTCTTTGAATTATGTAAATTAGCTGTATTAGTTAGTTACCTTATTTTGTATTTAGATTGAGAATTTTTTAGGAATTTCTTAATTGTAGGTAATCAGTTTTTTTTTTCCTTTCCTTTTTCCTCTGGTTTCCTGATTGTGTCTGTCATATACATTCCCTATTAAAGGGCTCCTCTGTATGTGTAAATGAGAAGTGTAAAACTATTCTTTCTCTGATCATTGCTGCTTATATGGTACCAGAGCAGAACTGATCCTATAATGCTATAAAAAAAGAGAGAATGCACCCAAAAACATGTCTGATTTATCAGAAGAAGTTCTGTCCAAAAATACTGAACAACCACAAAATACCATCATTTCTAGCACCATCCATCAATAGCCAAATGAGAATCCTTCTGTGTAGATCACTTCTCATCGACAGAATGGCCATAACTATCTGCAATGGTCACAATCTGTGTTGATGTTCATTAGAAGGAAAAGGAAATATGAATATTTGACTGGCTTTGTTAAGCAACCTGTGAAACCGATTCTTCTTATCAATCTTGGGAAGCTAAAAATGCCATGCTAATGGCGTGGCTGGTGAACTCAATGGAATATATAGGATATAGGACAAATGCATCTGTTCCTTCCCACTGCCAAAGCAATCTGGGAAGCTGTTACTGAAATATATTCTGATACGGGAAATGCTGCTCAAATGTTTGAAGTCACTCAACATGTTTGAGGGTGCGGCAAGGAGACTTCAGTGTGACTAAATACTACAGTACACTAAAGGGACTATGGCAAAAACTCGACTAGTACTATCAGATCAAGTGAGAATATTCCATTGATAGTGCTAAATATAACAACATGCTTGAGAAAGAGCAGATCTCTGAGTTTCTCGTTAGTCTGAACAAGGATCTAGATGAAGCAAGGGGCTGAGTTTTGGGAATTTATCCACTTCCCTCTATACATGAAGTTTTTGCTACCATTAGGCGAGAAGAGCGTCGACGAATTATCATGATGGGTACAAATCAGAACTCTCTTCCATCGTTGGACAATTTGAGTTTGAACGTAATAAAGACTGCTTTGACGAACAACCAGAGGAATTTCAAGCGGAATGATGATAAGGGCAAGCGACCTTGGTGTGATCACTGTAATAAACCGTGGCACACTAGGGATACCTACTGGAAGATCCGTGAAAAACCTACTTATTTGAAGAATAGAAGGGCTCCAGAAAAGAACAACTGTGCTTTTCATATTGATGAGGAGGGAAAATAGGAATAAAAGCCTATTGGTGAATCTTCTGACAACCAATTCACCGAAGAACAATGGGACCTCCTCCATGACTTTGTGAGTTAGGCCAAACCAACCACTGTCAATACCCTTTCTTGTTCCTTAGTAGGTAATTTATTCAAAACTGTTCCTTGGATAATTAATTCAGGAGTATTAGATCATATAACTGGTATGTCAAATCTATTTACATCATATATTCCTTGTTTCGGAAACAAAAAAGTCACAATAGCGGATGGTTCATTATCAACTATTGTAGGAAAAGGGTCAATCTCTATATGTGAAACACTTCACTTAAACTCTGTCTTACATGTTCCTAGACTTACATGTAATTATTTCTTCGTGAGTAAATTCACAAAAGATCAAAATTTTGTTGCTAATTTCTTTCCTAATCGTTGTGAATTTTAGGACTTGGTCTCGGAGAAGAGGATTGGCAGTGCTAGACTCGAAAATAGGCTGTACTACTTTGATGATGGATCACACTTAGAAGGACAAAATCAGTTTGCTAATAATGCCTCTCCTCACTATACAGAGGATGATATTATGTTATGGCACCATAGATTAAGAGATCTTAGTTTTCCTTATCTACAAAAAATATTTCCTTTTCTGTTTAAGAATAAAGATCCTTCAAAATTTTAGTGTGATATTTGTGAATTATTAAGACATAAATGTGCTCATTTTCGTTCAAAAGTTTATTTAAAATTAGCTCCTTTTGTTCTCGTGCACAATGATATTTGGGGTCTTTCCTAAGTAACAAATATTTTAGGAACTAGATGGTTCATTATGTTGATTGATGACCACACTCGTCTTTGTTGGGTATACCTTTTAAAGAAAAAATCTGAGGCTGTTCAATGCTTTCAAAATTTCTCAACAATGATAAAAACACAATTTGGAGTTCCAATTCGAATTTTGAGGATAGATAATGGAAAAGAATATTTTTCTGGAGTTTTGGGAAAATTTTAAGAAGAAAATGTTATTATTTACCAATCCTCTTGTGTCGATAGTCCCCAAAAAAAAAAGTCATACTGAGAGAAAAAATAGACATCTTTTAGAAGTAGCTAGAGCACTAATGTTTATTACAAAGGTTCCTAAACATTTTTGAGGTAAGGCTGCATTAATAATGTCATATCTTATAAATAGAATGCCATCTAGAGTTCTAGGATTTCAGACCCTAATTCAAATTCTAAATAAAATCTCTCCACAAACAAAAATAATCCAATCACTACCAATTAAGATATTTGGGTGTCAAGCTTTTGTTCATATTCATAGCTATAATCACAGTAAATTAGATCCTAAAGCTGTCAAGTGCATTTTTCTAGGGTATCCCCTTACACAAAAGGGATATAAATGCTATGATCCTATATCAAGAAAATATTATGTATCTTTTGATGTTACTTTTTTTTTTTTTTAAATATGCCTTTTTATCCCCAAACTTCTCTCCAAGGGGAGAAATTAGTAGAAGATCATTTTTGAGAATTATCATCATCTGAATCTTTTCCTCCAAATCCTCTATTATCTATACTAAATCAAGAATCGTCTCAGATATTGGCACAAAACAATCCTGTCACTTCTATTCCTCAATCATTGCCACAAAAGAGTCATACCACTCCTATCCCTTAATCATCACAAAAGAGTCCTACCACTCCTATTCCTCAATTGGTGCCAAGGAGAGAGGAAGTCCATAGCCCCAATTTACGTATCTACTCTATAAGAAGAAATACAGTTCTATCCAATCCAATTAGAGATTCCAAATTCTCTAACCGAGATTGAGTCTAAGGAAAGAGAAGGTAACCTCATACGAGATCCAATCCCAAATATGTTTGATGATTTAGATGTATCAATTGCTATAAGAAAAGGAACCAGGTCTTGTACTCAACATCTTATTGCCAAATATATCTCCTATCATCGTTTATCACCCTTTTATTGTGTCTTTGCATATAATTTATATACTGTGGAGATCTCCAACAATATACAGGAGGCCTTAAAAGTTCCAAAATTGCAAAAAGCAATAATAGAAGAATTGAAGGCGTTAGAGAAAAACAAGACATAGGAGATAATGAAACTTCCATTTAACAAGAACCAATTGACTGTAAATGGGTATTCTCACCAAAATTCAAGACTGATAGATCAATGGAAAGATACAAGTCACAGCTGGTTGCAAAGAGCTATACTCAGTCTTACGATATTGATTACCAAGAGAACTTTGCTCCAGTATCCAAGATGAATATAGTGAGAGTTTTGTTGTCACTTGCTGCAAATCAATCATGGCTTCTTCGTTAACTGGATGTTAAAAATACATTTTTGAATGTGGAATTGGAGGAAAAATTATATACGACATTACCACCAAGGTTCGAGAATTTCTATGGGAAGAATAATGTTTGTAAGTTGAAGCGTTCATTGTATTGATTAAAACAATCACCTCGTGCATGGTTCGATAGGCCTCAAAGTCCATCAGAAGGTTCAGTTTTTTCCAAAGTCAAGCGGATCATACCTTATTCTTAAAAAGGTCAGTAGAAGGAAAGCTCATTATTTTAATAGTCTACGTAGATGATATAATTGTAACTGGAAGCAATCTTGAAGATATTTAAAGATTAAAAATATTCTTGGGAGAAAAATTTGAAATTAAAGCTTTTGATCCTCTAAAATAGTTTCTGGGAAAGGAGGTAGCTTGATCAAGAAAAGGGATTACTGTAACACCAAAAAAAAAAAAAAATATACACTTGATTTGCTTAAAAAAGTTGGTATGTTGGGTTGAAAAGCAAGTGCTGTACCGATTAATGCTAATTTTAAACTGGGAATATTAGGCAATAAAAAACTAGTTGATAGAGAAAGATATCAAAGGCTAGTTCGGAAACTAATTTATCTTTCCCATATTAGACCAGATATAGCTTTTGCAGTGAGCGTTGTTAGTCAACATATGTATTTACCAACTGAAGAACACTTGGAGGCTATCTATAAAATTTTGAGATATTTGAAAAGAACTCCAGGAAGAAGTCTATTATTTATAGGTGGTCAATCTTTGAAAATAAAAGCATTTACTGATACAGATTGGGCTAGCTGTGTAAATGATAGAAGATCAACTTCAGGTTTTTGCACATTCTTTGGTGGTAGTTTAGTAACTTACAGAAGTAAAAAACAATCAGTAGTTATAAGAAGCAGTGTAGAAGCTGAGTTTTGAGCAGCAGCTCAAAGAATTTGCGAATTACTATTGTTAAAGAAATTAGTTGAGGATTTAGGAGTAAAGGTCGATTTGCTTATGAAACTTTTTTGTGATAATAAAGCAGCAATTGGTATCTCACATAACCAAGTTCAACATGGCAGGACTAAACACATTGAGATAGTGTTATGCTAATTGTATATACATAAAATAATCGCAAGTATACGGGTCGTAAAAAAGTAATAAAGTGATAAGTATAGAGTTGTCGATCCAACGAAGAATTGGGTATTAAATTATCGTAAAGTATCAGAATTGTCGTAACCTAACTTTATCTAGGCAACCAAACTAAATGAGTTTATACTTAAACAAATAAATATAAATATAAATACATAAATAAAATATGGAAACTCAATGCACAAATGTACTAGGAGATTGAATTCACCTAACTATTAGCTATGTCCTATGATCACCAATTGCATTCTAATCAATTATTCCTACTTTATAAGCTAAGAACCCAAAGGTTTCTCTACTCTCTCTCTCGAGTGCCAATTGAAATCACTCCTAAATCTCGGTTCTAATATTTCTATTTTGAATCTAGAAATTATGAATTTATTATATTCAATGGTTCTTTGATCATAGCTTCAAAGGAGTTATATGCTCTCTCAAACTCTATACACTTCTAGGTTATACTATTCTATAGTTGTTTCTAAAATTCCCTTTCTCCATTGCTGAATTCTAGAAATTAAAACATCCAACTAGTAGCTAATTAGTTAAGAAGCATTAAGTATAGAATATCATAAATAAATTCAAGAATAATATTAAAGAACATATTGGAAATCAAGACATAGAATCAAAGTTTAAGTTACATCACACCCCAAGCATATAACAATTAATTTAATATAGGAGAATCCAATACTAATCTCAATAAGAATTTCATATATCTAAACATGTTCAATAATCAAGCAGGGTGAGAAAGAGGATGAGAAAAACTCTTTTGTGGAGGTAGAACTTCAAACCTTCAATCTCTTCAAGCCACTCTCTCAAGCATTCTCTCCAAGATTTTTGCTCCAAGCTCCTTCCTCTTTAGGATTTTTGAGCTCTATTTGTTGTGTTTTCTCTTTAACTCTCCACTCTTGCTATAGAGACTTAAGTGTGTATTTAAGGAGCTCCAAAATGACTTAGGACAGACAGAATTCAGACCATTCGATTATATATAATGAATGGCCGAGATTTCACTTAAAATCTTGCTAAAAATACGTTTCCAAGCAAGTGCCACGGTGCTCACAGCTTTGACAAACTTTCTCCTAGAGAGCACCATGGCACTCCCGGTTATAGAAGATCAGCATGATAACTTTTTTCCTGGGTGCGCTGTTTCGCCGTTTTAGCACTATTTTGCTTGATTTTCATTGCGTTGTGTTTGTATCGGACTCAACTTCAATCTAAAAGGGTTGAAATACCCATGTTTGGCACCAATTTATCTTGATCCTCATTCATTCATAAGAACTATAAAAACAAAATAAAAACATATCAAACTAACAAAAATACTTGAGATCTTACAATTATTTGAGCTGAATGATACTTGATTTGTGAGTGAATTAGTCATTCATAAGATATATAGACATTTAATTAAAGAGAAATTAGAGAATGGAACAATTTGTATGCCCTATGTAATAACAAAGGATCAGTTAGCTGATATATTCACAAAGGGAATGCAGAAATAGGTCTTCGAGGGACTTATGTGTAAGCTGGGATAGTTTGATCTTTACTAACAAGCTTGAGGGGGAGTGTTAAAATATATTTGGAACTAAAAGCTGGAATGTTTGCTATCAATTAGCAGATTTTGTAGAAGCTAATTAGTGAAACCGTGTCCTTGAATTATGTAAATTAGCTGTATTAGTTAATTACCTTATTTTGTATTTAGATTGAGAATTTTTTAGGAATTTCTTGATTGTAGGTACTCAGTTTTTTTCTTTCCTTTTTCCTCTGGTTTCCTGATTGTGTCTATCATGTACATTCCCTATAAAAGGGCTCCCCTGTACATGTAAATGAGAAGTGTAATACAATTCTTTCTTTGATCATTACTACTTAGACTAATCATATTCCTTACTATATCCTTAAGTGTCCTTTTGCATCGTTCAACAATACCATTCATGCTAGGTTTTCTTGGTATAGTACATTGTGGAATGATGCTGTACTCTTCCAAAGACATAGCAAAGAGCTCTGGATGTTGTTCACTTGATCTGTCATATCGATCGTAGTATTCACCACCACGATCAGATTTGACAGCTTTAATTTTCTTGTCAAGCTGATTCTCAGCTTCATCTTTATAAGCCTTAAATACGTCTAGTGATTGCGACTTCTCATAAATTAGGTAGATATACCCATAGTGAGAATAGTCATCTATGAACTTGATAAAGTGTTATTGTCCATTCCAAGAAGCCATAGGGAATGGACCATAAATGTCCGTATGTATCAGTTCTAAGATGCTAGAGCTCCCATTGGCACCTAATTTCCTAGTGTTTATCTGTTTCTCCTTTATACACTCAATGCAGAGTTGAAAATTTGACAAATTAAGGAGACCAAGAATCCCACCGGACATTAGATGTTCTATTCTTTGTTTAAAGTGTGTCCTAAGTGTCTGTGCCATAATATAGATGAGTCCTCATTTGTTAATTTTCACTTTGTACCTCTTAAGTTTACATAAATGGTTTCATTAATGTAGGGTTGAGTATTTAACATGTGATTGTCAATAAGAATATCAGTATCAATAATATTTGAATTACGCATAAAACTAAATAAATTATTTCTGAAAGAACAAGAGAAACCATATTTGTCCAATACAGAAATAGAAACTGAATTCTATCTTAAATATGGTATAATAAATATCTCATATAAATCCAAATGCAAACTAGTATTTAAATACAATTTAAAATGCCCAATGGTCTCCACTAAAGCTGTTTGGCCGTCACCCATATAGATGATTCTTTCAACATGATTTGGCTTCCCTGTATGGAAATACTTACGTGAGTAGTAGCACCAAAATCTATCCACCAAGTATCTTGAGGTACAGAAGCTAAATTAACTTCAGAAAAAATATAAATGAGAAGCTTACTCTTTTTAATATGCCAAGCTTTGTACTTAGCACATTCCTTCTTCATATGCCCAGCCTTGCCATAAAAAAAAATAACTTTGCTCGTCTTGATTCTTTTGTACCTTAGAAGGTGGGATCACAGCAACTTCCTTTCCCTTGTCCATCTTCCTCTTCTTTGCCTTAGAGGTAGTGGTCAAGTTAGCACTTTCTGACATTTCAGTTTTAATTTTCTCTTCCTCTTGAACACAAATAGAAATCAATTCATTAATGTTCTATTTGTCTATTTGGGCATTGTAAATTATCTTTAGATTCCCATACTGAGTAAAAAGAGAAAGTAGTACCAAAGTCACAAGTAAATCTTTAGAAATTACTAACTTGAGTTCCTTAAGCTTATCAGCTAAATGAGAAATCTACATGATGTTCTCCCTTATGTTTCCCTTACCACTACACTTTGATGAGATAAGTTTCTATAAGGTAGTAATCATTTCACCCTTCTCATTCTTGAGATATAGCTTCTTAAGAGAAGCAAGGAAAACTTTGGCATTATCCTCCTTTGGCAAAGAGCCCCTTATAATTTTTGGAACAGAGCATCTCATGATCATGACACTCATATGATTGGATTTCTCCTACTGCTCAAAAGTCTTCTTTTCATCAGAAGAACTTTTCTCTGTAAGAGTAACGGGTTTGTCTGTTCTACGTATCAGGTCAATATTCATACAATCTAGTACGATCAAGACGCTTTCTTTCTAGGCCTTAAAGTTTGTGTCAATAAGCACATGTATTGAACTTAAGTTGGCAGAAATAGTAGCTGTAGCAGAAATTGAATAGAGAACAACAATGAAACAATAACTTAAACATGCTCTAAGACTTTAATGTCATAAATAGGCATATAAATTAACATATAATATGCAATCATGATATTGATCAAATAATCACATAGTAATAGGCTACCATCACAGGATACCTAGTATAACATTAATAAGTATTCTCTTGGGCAGACTTATTAACTTGCAAGTGGTACTCTCAGTGTAATAATCGAATAATGACGATAAATCCTGTCAGACAATAAAACTTCCTTTGGGCCAATTTGTTGTCCATATGGAAACCAAATAACCATTACATATTCATTATCACATGTGTTTTTTTTGTTGTGCTAAACATTTACCTCCTTTGGGCCAATAATTATCTACATTAATAGCAAACCCATAACATCTTTATATGTTAGAATAGACAAGACTACGCAATAGAGACTTCTTTGGTAACATATTATTTTATCAAATCTATCCTAGTATACAAGACAAAATGTGTAAAGAAAGAAAATCATCCATAATGCCCATACCAGTAAGATTTTTATAAAATGCAAAACAATAAATAATTTGAGTTCAAAACATTTATCAACTCTACAATCCAAACATAGTATTCAACGAATAAATGTGGGTTATTTAATCTTAAATTAATTTGAGGTAAGAAAACTTTATTGGTCAAGTTTTGGATTAGAACCCTTTGAATTAGGTTGTAAACAACTCAATTCTATCCAAGAAATGACCAAAATACTAAAATTTGATCAAAATTGACCACACGTACCCAAGTGTTAGCGCTATAGTGCTGGCCCAAACTGAGGCGGGTACTATGGCACTGTTTAATGAGTGCCACGGTGCCATTGGTTCTAGTAAAAAGACCAGAACATACCCAATTGCCGGCGCCATGCTTCTGTAGTACCGAGTAGAATTCCTAGAAAAAATGATGCGATTCGAAAATCGCCCTAATTTTCCAAAAAACCTCAAAGTAACGATTTTGTTGCCTGATTATCACAATAAACAATCCCAAACCCAGAATCAAGATTCTCATGGCAATGAAAACTCAACAAATCATGAAAAAACACATATCGTACATGATTAATCTAAAATCTAAAAAACTTAATAGGCATAGATTAAACAAACTAGAGTAATATCGTAAATCTCAAAAGATCAACATAGGTTGATATTAGTTTTAAATTTTCATAGCCATGAATGAACACCATAAATTTCATAAATTTTGATTTACCGGCGATTTTGATTTTAAGATTATGAGCTTTTTTTTTTTTCATTATTATTATTTGAAGAATCTGTATTGCGACAAAAGGTATATATTGATTTATTAAAACGTCCAAGAAATTCTCTTTAATGTTCAACTGTAAACCAAGTGCTTTTTTCGGTATTTGTAAGTCGTTTTTCCATGTTTTGGCAATCTTTTTAATCTTTATGTTTTTGTGTTCTTTCTTGATTTGATCATGAAGTCTTCTTTGTTCAAAAAATAAAAAGAGGAAAAAAAAAAAACCATTTTGAAACCATGTCAGCCAATGAATTATAATTATAATTGAAACTCAATGAATTACAAAAAAAGTAAACTAAGTCATTAAAGAATTCAATAGTCATTGAAAAAAAAAAAAGAAAATAATAAAGAATTTAATAACAAACGAAGGAAAACACACATATTGTGGTAAACGTTCAAATTATCGACACTTCATTAGTAAGAAAATATTTCCCAGCTTTGAGCTCACGCAAATACTTGGTCAAAACTCAAGAAGAAGAAGAAAATAGATGGGATTGGTCGCAAAACGCAATATATGCTCTTGGAGTTGAAACATTGTAAAGATAAATAATTTGATCTTCAAATTGTCAATCTTTGACCCCACGTCATCATACTTTTAATCATTATCTTTAGAAAACCAAAAATATAAATATATATATTTTAAAAAATAAAGAAGCACGTTATATCTTAATCAGCAGAATCACACCAAAATAACACGTTCACACTATCTATATGCAATTTATGATCAGGCTCACAGAAGAACAGCTTGGCTATTAATACAAGACTACCACAAGTCTACAACTACAAATTTCAGTCTTACAACGTCTCGGGGCATTTCATTAATGTGGAGCAGAACCGTACGATTTACCATTGAATATGTCTAGATGGTACTTTTGACTTTTTGAGTTCGTAAAATGTGGACCAGAACTTTGAGAAGAGAAATCTCACTCTTATGGTAACTATCATATGTATGACCCATCGGTGTACGTATGTGATAATGCTTCGAAAGGGTATATGGATTATATATAAAACTAAAGCTAAATAAGCTATATATGAATTGTTAATTAAATTCAAAAAATAGACTATTGAATATACGCAACAATAATTTTTTTTTTTGTTGGTTAAAAACGGGTTACAAATAAGAGTTAAAAAACTTTAATTATAATACAAGCATAAAGAATTACAATTTTAAACTCCTAAAAAAAAAAGAGACGAAAAGTGGACCCCAAACACAATAATAGCAAAAATGATAGACTACCATAATTATCTAATTAGATAAGAGGATAACAAGAAAACCAGCAAACAATTGCCTTCATCTGCTACTAAGTTGCATTTTTGACGGGTAGAGACTATGATTCTAAGATCAAAAGAGATCAACGCCCCTTGAAAAGAAAATCAATCTATCCGTATTACACATTTAAATCAATGAAAAAAAATTTTTAGATTCAAGATCTAGTAAACAAAATTTAAGACCCATATAGATCAAAGATCAGGTGGTATAAAATCCTTACAAATATAGTATTATAACCAGATCTAAATTAAGAAAGGAAAAACCTCTTATCCTCAAACGAGATGGAAAGATACGAGAGAAGAAAAAGAGAGAGCTAGAGTTTTTTTAAAGCATGCACACTTTTTTATATGCAATACTAGTTGCTGTAAATATGTTATACAGATTCGCCTCTGTTTATAAATGTATATGTACGCGTATAACCTATTTTTGTCCTTTTTGTCTCAGTAAATTTGGCAATTTTAAGTTGGGATGTTTGTGCCTCATATCCTCATATGCCTATTCCCTTAGTATGACTCTATCCGAATATATTATAATTAAATATAGTTTTACTGCTTATTCATCCTCTTTCTTTTTTTTTAAAAAAATTTATTATGAAATTTATACATAAGCTACCTAAATTACATATGCTTATACCAGTTAAACTAACCTCAATTGGCAATTATTATAACCCATTCTTTATCAGATAAAATCCCATTCCGTCCTTCCAATAAAGAGGCATTTTTCTGTTTAAATATACTCTATAAAATTAATATTAATTTGCTACAGGCTATTTATATATTTTCATATATATTATATTGGACACTAGTTCATAGGTTTTTTTTTTACCCATTCATAGGTAATATTTTGCCTAATAAAAATTTATTATGCACGTCTTTTTATGATAAAATTAGAGAGAAAAAAATATTAAATAATTAATTTTATTATTTTTTTTTGAACTACCGAAATTATGGTTCTGTTAGATTATGATCTAACGCTTAAAAAAAATTACCCATAGATAGGTAAAAAAAAATACCTATTAGATTTGCTACCATATTATATATAATCTATATGATATATATATATATATCATATTATATAGCCGCAGTGTTGCCAATCAATTTTTTGACACTAGTTCTACACACATAGGGACAAGTTAGCTCTTAATAATTATAGTCGATCACCATAAATTTTTTTAGCTTAGGTTTTATTTATTATTTTTCATAATCCACTACGTGTTGGAGACTTATTCATTATGAATTTTTAAAAGGAAAGCTAGACTTATCTTTATCTGCATTAAAAAAAAAAACAATTAATTATGTCAGTCTTGCACTAAAAAAAAGTTAATAGATGTGTGTACATATGTGTGTGTAATATATATATATGGTTGCCAATCTGGTAGGTATTTTTTTTTTTTACCTATGTGTAGGTATTTTTTTTCTAGACATTGGATCATCATCTAACAATGATCTAACGGTTAAAATGAGATGTATGAAAAGACGTATATTATTAATATTTTTTCTCTCTCTTACTTTTTAATATAAAAAAATGTGCAAAATTTTTTTTCATTGGCCCAATTAATACCTATGCATAGGTAAAAAAAAAAAATACCTACTGGATTGGTGCCCTATATATATATATATATAAAGTGTGGTCGTTCCTTTCAAAAAAAAAAAAAAAAAGTGTGGTCGCCGATCTATGGCATGTCTTAGTCGAATTGTAATCGAAGAACGAAGGATTTGGTGGGTAGGAAGCTAATCACAAATACAGACAGATAGATACACAACTATATATAATGCATGAGTCAAAGGAATTACAAATATAAGTGTCCTTTTAATATATTAGTAGGACTACCCATTTGGAATTAAGATGAGAACGTCTTAAAATAAAGGGTTGAAACAGTACATAATCAATTAGTCCTGAGTGCGGACTATATACTATATGCTTTGCTAAATGATGTTAACATGTAAGGCTTCCACGAAGCATCACATCTTATATGATCTCGACCAGTCGAGTAGAAGTAAAAGTTGA
Source organism: Trema orientale (assembly GCA_002914845.1). Taxonomy (NCBI): domain Eukaryota; kingdom Viridiplantae; phylum Streptophyta; class Magnoliopsida; order Rosales; family Cannabaceae; genus Trema; species Trema orientale. The sequence goes on along the minus strand of JXTC01000096.1, from coordinate 354,317 downwards.
CTTGTCTATCTTTGACCCAAAGATGTGAAACTATCAAAAATGAGCAATGCTATAAGCACTAGTAATGGTCAACATCACAATAAGGTGTAATTCTGTTATTGAGTAATTTAATTAATAAAATGGATTCCACCTAAAGTATAATTTTAATTTTTCAATATATATCATGTGGTATTGAGTACCACATAATACCCCTTAACATTACTCATACAAATTAAGCTGCTTTTGCTTCTTTTCAATTTTCGAAACCATCATTAGGACAATAACATGAGTTAAAAGAAAAAAAAATAAAAAAAACTATTTCTCATGACATATTAGAAGAGGGTTTCTGTGGTAGCATGTTAGCGCAATTGACCAGTCTTAGTCCTTTTTATTTATTTTTTATTTTTTTATATTTTTTCTTTTTTCAAATTTTGTGACTCATAGTGATGGACAGCTGAAATGTACCGATGTAACTTTTGCTAGCATAAACTTATAGATGAAATATATGAGCATCGTGTATATGCAAATATAATTACATATAGCAAATCTGATATTTTTTCCCATGGAGAGTGTAGGGCAATATTTTGAAAATATAATAATGACATTAATGGCATATTTACTAAAGAGTAATGAGAATGGTATATGGGGTAATGATTCTCATACAAAAGTTTACTAAAATATGGGAAAGAGAGAAATATGTGGGGACCACACAAATTTAGGAGAAAAAAATGGGAATACTTCCCCCACCAACATCCTAAGGAGTCTGATTACCCGTAAACACTCATTTCCTCTTTTTTAATTATTAACATTGTAAAATACAATTTTACCCCAAAAAATCTATCTACTTTAAATCGTATATGTATTTAAAAGGACAATTTAGTAAATATAACACATTTCCATTACTTTTCCTGGGTTAAGTAAACAAAAGAATAGTATTCTAATGAATATGATTCCCATTCCTATTAGTTTTAAGTAAATAACATACTACAAATAATGATTCCCATACCCTTCAATTTTATTTTTATTCATTTCCCCTTTTATTTATTTATTCCATTATCTAAAATTTTGGATAATAGTAGATATACCAAACAATTTACCAAATTATTAATACTAAAGTGAGTTGTCACTATTTAATTAGTGAATAATAATAAATTCATTGAGGAAAAGCTTCAATACACTAACTAAATAGTGATAACTCACTTACCACATGTATTGATACAAAATTTTTGACAAATTAATTAGAATACTTAGCATTATACTTAAAACTTTATAGCAAATAACAACAAAGTACACTTTCATTGTTGTTGTTGAATTTTACTTCTTTTGGAGCGAGGTATGAGAGTTCATCATCAATAATATCAAAAACCAAATTTTCACATTTATGAAGTTTCCATAAAAATACAAAGCTAACAACTACAGTCATTTCTTGTATTAACAAAATTTTTTAAAAAGGTGCAAGCATCTTGTAGGACTATCTAAGAGAAGAGTCNATAGGCCAGAGATAGGAAATAAAATGCAATTTTAAATGTAAATCAAAAAAGAAATTATAAATATATATGTAATTCACATAAACATAACAAACTTCTCTCGATAGAAATACTCGTAGCCATAACTATTTATTTATTTATTTACTTTTATAAGCATATATAAGATAAGAAAAAATATCAAAACTTTAGCACCGCCTGCAAGACAATCTTGCGCTATTACAACTCAAAATTATTAATAATAAAAAAGTTGTACAAACAATCCACAGGCTAGCATAAAATCACAAATACTCGTATGTATAGTTATGCCAAAATAACCTATTATATTATTACAACCCGAAGATATCATTAAAATCCTACTAGTGCAAACTGTTGTGTGGCTATATTAAATTATCAGGAGTTATTAGGACTCTTATTAGGAGAAGTCTTCTGGTAGTTTAGGTCTCTTTGAGATTCATGAGTAGCCGAAGAGGTTCTTCACTCCTACTAGAACTCTTGTATTTTCTCTATAAATAAGACTCTTATTGGCAGTCATGAGTGAGAGAGAGAGAGAGCAACAATGTAATCTTGGTGTGAGAGGACTGTTGGGGTTTTCGGGTTAGAAAAAACTAAAAGCATAATTATGGGTTTATGGGGTTTTTGGGTTAGTGAAAACAGAAAGAATATACTTGTGGGTTTTTGGGTGCTTTCAGATAGACGAAAATTGTAAAGTGTAATAGTTTTCTTTCTTAGTGCAATACTTGCTGGTGATCTTCCATGGATGTAAGCTACAATTTATAGCTGAACCACGTTAAATATTCGTATTCTTTATTTTCTTTTGTGTATGCATTTAGATCTAAATTCATTCTAGAATTTAGATCAATATTATGTTCTTGATTGTGTGGGTATTTCAATACAAAACCTAGTAGAAGGGAAAATGCTACCAATTTATTTATTATTACTATGAGGAAAAATCAAATAAGAAGAAGACGCATAAGGTTAGACCATTAACCATCTCCAACTCAGTAACTTTTAAATCAGCCAAATATGTTATTTATATTAGGTTTTTTATTACCAAAACCCCTTGAACTTGTAATAATTCAGTAAAATTAATAATGAACTCAAATTTTTAGAGCAAAACCCTCTAAATTCGGAACATTTTAGTAAAATTAATATTGAACTTAATTTTTTAGAGCAAAACCCTTTGATTCCCCTAATATTATTACAAAATCCCCTGAAATTCTCTAATATTAGTTTTGTTAGAAAAAAAAATGTTTATGCTAGATTTTTTTACTGTTAAGTCCTTATTCTCTTATTTGTGGCTTTTAGATCCTCATTATTATGTTTTTGTTTCACGTTAATCCTTTTAAATTTTTTCTATCCAAAATTGTTGTCAATTAACCATAACCCACAATGTAGCACGTTAATCCCTTTTAATTTTCCTTTTTTTCCAATTTTATTCCTGCTGAGATAAGCACCTTTTGGGCAAGTGCTAATTGATAATAATTTTGAATAGAAAAGATTAAAAGAGACTAAGTGAAATAAAATATAATAATAAAGACCTAAAAGCCACAAATAAGAGAATAAAGAAATAATAGTAAAAAAAAAACTAATAATAAATATTTTTTTTCTAACAAAACTAATATTAGGAGACTTCAGGGAGTTTTGAGTTCAAAGTTAATTTTACTAAATTGTTCCGAGTTCAAAGAGTTTTACTATAAAAAATTGAGTTCATAATTAATTTTACTGAATTGTTCCGAGTTCAGGAGATTTTGGTAATAAAAAGCCTCTATATGAATACTGTACAAATTTGTGAATATGTATTTGCATATATTAAATTGTTTCAGGTTACATAACCCAGATTTTTATAATCTATGAAACAAATTATGGCAGAGGCAAGATTGAAAACAAAGGTGCATGCGTGGAATAGTACAAATAATTTTACAGTTTTCGTTTTTTGCTCGGAAATAATTTTACAGTTTTCAATATTGCATGTATGGATATTACTAGGCCACTAGTTAGTCAATTATACATTGGTCCAACAACATATATCGAAACAAATCCAATGTTATAAGGCTTTTGGAAGAAAGTGTACCTAGCTTTCTTCTCAATGCCAAATATTAATATAACGTACGCCTCCACGAAACTATTGGCTACTTATGATCGTTTACGACGGCTCGCTCTATTAAGACTCTATTCAGTGCATAGAGGAACGTTCAAATGAGAGAGACATTCAAGCCAAAAATTAAAAAAACAAAAAAATGAGAGAGACAACCCAGAAAAGGGCAAAAATGAAAGGAAAAAAAAAGAAAGAGACAAAATATGGAGTAGGAGCAGCTATTTAATTTTATTAAACTGTGGACTCTAAATCTGGTATATATGTCCCAAAATTCATGACACGTGTAGCATTAAATACATTTAAGTGATCTGACACTTATGCCACATTTATTTTCCCGTAATATTAATCAGAATCGAAATAAAAGAGGAAGAAATAAACGAAAATCAAATAGAGGAGAAGTAGAATCATTATCAGTGCATGTTGTTTACTTAATTCAAATTAACAAGTAAAGGAATTAAAATAAAAGACAAATTGTAATTTTTTTTCTTTGAATTATTGACATTGTTGAGTTTTCCTATTCGAACTAATTTTGTCCTTGTATTATAAGATTACTAATTTCGTCCTTCTATTATCTATCGTGCATAATTTTGACGCAATGATGATATATGGCAACTACTTTATTATATTTACTATGTTAATTTATTTAGAGGGTAAATTATTATTTTAAAATATTTATATTAAAACAAATCTTTGTCTAATTTCTCCTCTCCCATTCCTTACCCACTCCCTCGTATAGTAAAAAACAAAATCGTCAAACGAGCACAAAACAATCAAATAATCAAAAGAGCTTAGATCTAATTAATTACCACAAACGTGCTCATATTTAATCAATTTCTTTTTCCTAATCCGAAGACCCATAGTTTTGATCCAAAAAGCTTATATTAAACAATTTTCTCCAATTCCAAATCCAATACATCTACAATTACCTCAATGGCACTCAACGAGAAGTAAAATGAGGTTGATGAGGAGAGCAAGGCATCAGTTAGTCATTCATGAATGAACAAGATGGCCAGGTGGAGGAGTATGTGTTAAGTAGTAGTTTTCTGTTAATATGTTAGTTAGGTTATTTAGTCACGTTTATAGAGTCTGTTGTTAGCTTACTTTTCTATTATACTTATACTATATATTTCAGGACCAATTGTACAACTTAGTGACTTAATCAAGAAACATTTTCTTCAATACAAAATCTTTTTTCATTACATGGTATCAAAGCCTTTTTTTCTTTCCCTCAAAACTTCTTCGTCATCATTCATGGCACCTGGATCTTCGTCGTCTTCAATAGCTTAATTCATTTTAATGCTCTTTACACATTCATTATATGTGAAGCTTGGTAACTCTAATCACTTGCTATGTCGCAAACAATTGAATGCAGCTGTTTGAGGTCATTGGCTCCAGCAATTTCCTTTTTCAGGATTTGCCATTGGTGTTTTTTAATGAAACTGATCAAGCTCAGGGGAAGATGAATCAGGACTATCTAAACTGGGAGCAGCAAGATCAGCTTCTCGTTTCGTGGCTTCTTTCCTCCATGTCCCAATCGATCTTGACTAGTTTGGTTGGGTGTGACATTTTTTCAGGTTTGGCAAGTTCTTAATACATACTTTGCTGCTCAGACTAGAGCTAAGATTGATCAATTTAAGACTCGATTATAGTTTACTAAGAAGTCGTCGTTATCTGTCACTAGCTAATGTGTTAAAGATAAAATCTCTTGTTGATCAATTGGGGTCAGTAGGTCATGTTCTTTCTGTTAACGATCATATTGAATTAATTTCAATGGTTAACCAGCTGAGTATGATCCATTGGTTGTTTGGCAAGTTTTTATATTGTTGCTGAAATTGAGTCTCCGTTATTGGCCCAAGAACGTTGAAATCAAAAACATCTTAAGGATTCGGACTCGGCAGTTCATAGTTCCTCCAATCCTAATGTTGTTGTGAATTTAGCTCATAATTCATAATTCAAGATATTTAATCCTACATCCTCTCTTTATGGTCGATATACTTCTTTCTTTCCATCAGGTCAATTTCTAGGTACTTATCGAGAAGGTTACCCTGGAGGTAAACTTTCTGCCAGATGTGGCAGATTTTGGCCTTCTGGTGGCAAATAACCATGACACTCTAAGAAACCTTAGTGCCAACTTTGTAGTAAATTTGGGAATATCGCTATGAGATATTTTCACAGGTTTGACCCTATGTTAGTACAAGATTTAATTTGGCACCTTATGATCTTATTAGGTTGTAATGAACAATATTTTACTCTGTATTTCTGTTGTGAATTCAATCTTATATATGTTTGGATTATTCTGTGTAATCGTGCTCCAAGACTGATTTGACAAAGTAGTCAACTGAAGCAGCTAAAGTTCTGAAGCTTTTCACCAAACTGGTTTCGATGGTTTAGCTGTTATGTCTAGTGATCTGCATGTTTAGACATTAGAGCATTTCATATACATATCTGTTTAGCATGCTTTTATGCTTTGTCTGTTACATTAGTGTCTCAGCTTGTGTTGTCAAGATGTCACCTTTAAGTTTGACTTTTTTAAGAGAAGTTTGACTTTGTGTGTCTTAACTATGTGACTGATTGTTTAGTCAAGATGACACCTTTAGATCTAAGTTCGTTTGGTATTTGTGTGTCAAATCAGCGTGTCTGATTGTTTTGTCAAGATGTCACCTTTAGATCTGAGGTTGTGTGATACATCTGAGTCACTACATGTTTAGACATCACGATGACAACTGTCACTTTTAGCTGAGTCATGATGTACTTTCCTATATAAATAGAAAGTTTCGTTTCAGATGGCTTTTGCACCTCTTGAGCATTATTTTCAGAGATATTTTGAGAGGCTTTCTTGCTTTGAGAGCAAGTTTATTTTCCTTAGAGTTTTGTGTGGTTTAGCTCTAAGTTTTCCATTGTCCATAGAGCTCACCATTGATTCCAGTGAGAAGGTGAAGCTCTAAGGTTATCTAAAATCAAGAAGAGGCCCATGTGTTATTGCCGGAGCTGGGAAGCTCATCAACGGCAGCTGAAGGGAGTTCAAACAAGGTTGAAAAAGCATCTTTCACGGAAGAAATCGAAGTTCAAATCGGCGACAAACTAGAAGAGAGTTCTAGATTTTTGTATAAGATTTGTATTTATACTCTATTTATATTTCTAGTGGATTGATTGCTTGCTGGACTAGGTCCCGTGGATGTAGACACAACTTGGTTGTGTTGAACCACGATAAAAATCTGGTGTCTCTTNGATCTCTTAGTTTGAGAGAATGATAGCAGCTAAGATGGCTAGTCTAAAAGCATAACTTCATAAAGTCCCATTTCTGCTAGTGTTGAGTCTCCACATGAGCCTGTTGTAACTGTCCCTGCTACTACAGTTACCACCACTCCTCAATCTACTTCAGGAGACAATCTTCAAGGGGAAAGTTCCTGCACAAACTGAGGGGGAGACACTTCAAGCTGCATCTACTCAGGGGGAGCAACCTCACAGTAAGACAGTCATCCCTAAATTTGCTGAGGTTACCATGAACACTTTTCAGTTCAGATTGTAGTTCAAGGGGACTCTGATGCATCTGGCTCTGACTCTGATACATCATTGATCACACTCATGGCCACATCTACCGACCAGTACCATGCAAAAGAGATTGGAGAAGAAGTCTGGTATCGCAGCCACAAAGCTTCATTTACCTTCTAGGAAATCCTTCAGGCTTGTCTTTTCTTAACCCTCTGTCTTCTAATTGTCATGCTTTTGGCCTCCTTTTGTTCAAAAAAGGGGAGAAGTTATGGTTGGTATCTTTTATGTTCTCTTGGACTATGCTACACTTTTCGTGGGTTTGTGTGTTTGTTTTCTGCTGTGTTTATTTTTACAGGTGGAAGGTTCGTAGCTACTTCACTTGATGTGTATTTAGTATTTTGATCATAAGGATGCCAAAAGGGGGAGATTGTTAGTACAAGATTTAATTTGGCACCTTATGATCTTATTGGGTTGTAATGAACAATATTTTACTTTGTATTTCTGTTGTGAATTCAGTCTTGTGTATGTTTGGGTTATTCAGTGTAATCGTGCTCCAAGACTGATTTGACAAAGCAGTCAACTGAAGCAGCTGAAGTTCAGAAGCTTTTCACCAAACTGGTTTCAATGGTTTAGGTGTTATATCTAGTGATCTGCATGTTTAGACATTGGAGCATTTCATATACATATCTGCTTAGTATGCTTTTATGCTTTGTCTACTACATCAGTGTCTCAGCTTGTGTTGTCAAGATGTCACCTTTAAGTTTGACTTTTTCAAGAGAAGTTTGACTTTGTGTGTCTTAACTGTGTGACTGATTGTTTAGTCAAGATGACACCTTTAGATCTAAGTTAGTTTGGTATTTGTTTGTCAAATCAGCGTGCCTGATTGTTTTGTCAAGATGTCAACTTTAGATCTGAGGTTGTGTGATATATCTGAGTCACTATATGTTTAGACATTACGATGACAACTGTCACTTTTAGCTGAGTCATGATGTACTTTCCTACATAAATAGAAAGTTTCATTTCAGATGGCTTTTACACCTTTTGAGCATTATTTTCAGAGATATTTTGAGAGGCTTTCTTGCTTTGAGAGCAAGTTTATTTTCCTTAGAGTTTTGTGTGGTTTAGCTCTAAGTTTTCCATTGTCCATAGAGCTCACCATTGATTCCAGTGAGAAGGTGAAGCTCTAAGGTTATCTAAAATCAAGAAGAGGCCCATGTGTTATTGCCGGAGCTGGGAAGCTCATCAACGGCAGCTGAAGGGAGTTCAAACAAGGTTGAAAAAGCATCTTTCACGGAAGAAATCGAAGTTCAAATCGGCGACAAACTAGAAGAGAGTTCTAGATTTTTGTATAAGATTTGTATTTATACTCTATTTATATTTCTAGTGGATTGATTGCTTGCTGGACTAGGTCCCGTGGATGTAGACACAACTTGGTTGTGTTGAACCACGATAAAAATCTGGTGTCTCTTCTTTATGTTTACTATATGTTTGTTTAAAGTTTTACAAATCTAGAAATCTGGGAATCGTGTTAGAACAGATGAGTAGCCTGACTTAACATTTGGTATCAGAGCAGGCATTGCTTGTGAATTTCAATGAGATTTCTAGGTTTTTAAGTTGTGTTACTCAGTTCTTCGTGTTCTTAAGTGCTACTACTCTTGGTTATATTTCTTGTGTTTTATATTTTGTTGGATTTAAAACTTGTGAGGTTCTGAGTTTGTTTGGTCGAGTTTTGCATGAGTTTAGTTCTTTGTCTTCCAAGTGTTTGATCATTTGCCTCTTTGAAATTTTTGTGTGATCTCGGTTATATTTGTCTTTGCTACTTGTTTGGATCAACTTTGAGATTCTAAATTTGTGTTTCTCTGCTCTTATGGATTCTTTTTATGAAGATGGGTCTATCATAAAACCACCCATACTTGATGGAAAAAATTTTTCCTCATGGAAAGCCAGAATGAAAATATTTCTTAAGTTCATTGATGAACATGTTTGGGCTGCTAATGGTTGGGAACCTCCCACCATTATTAGAAATGGGATTATTGTACCCAAACCACACAAAGATTGGTTAGAATATGAGTTTACTCCTGCTAAGATGAACTCTAAAAGATTAAATGCTACTTTTAGTGTTGTTGATACTCATCATTTTGAATATACTGCATCATGTACTACTTCCGAGGAGGCATGGGATATCCTTGAGAACTTATATGATAAATGTGATGCTATTGAAATTCAATCTGACTATTGTGATAATCAGGTTGAATGTCCAGACATTGAAGATGATTTAGAAGGAGAGAAATTGAATCAAGATGACTTCGATGCTCTTAATGAGGAAGCAACTTTTATGTTAACCAAGAGATAGTCCAAGTTCCTCAATAATAAAAAGAAGAGAACAGTTTCAGAGAAACAAAATTCCTCAAAACTATCTGATCAAAATACCATACTCTCTAAAAATTTAGATCCTAGAATTCAATGTAGAGAGTATGGAGGTTTTAAACACTTTCAGGAGGAATGTGCTAACACCATCAAGAAGAAGGCCAATGCAATGAATGCAACCTAGAGCAAAAGTGACAAGAAAATAGAAGAGAAAAATGAGGACTCTGGTATGACAAGCAACTTTGGTTCATTTGCAGCAAAATCTGAAGTGAAAGGCTAATGCTCAGACAATCAGTCTGATTGTCTGACAGTGATCTATCAGATGATGAGAAAGAAGTCACATTTTTAAATCCTGATCAACAAGATGCTTACCAAAATATGTATGATCAGTGGTTGAGAATGGCTAATAAAATTAGGGTCCAAGAAGTTCTCATATGTAGTCTCAAGGAAGAAAAGGAGAGCTATGAAGAGATGCTCACTGATCTCAGAACAAGACTACAAGATTCTCAGGATCAGCTTGTCAAAACACAGAAAGAGTTGGACGAGTCTAAGGAGAGAATTCAGTATCTCACCAAGGGATCAGAAAAATTGAGTCAGATGCTTGGAGTTGGACAGAATCCAACAGACAAATCAGGTCTGGGATATAATGGAGAAAATTCTGGTTCTCAAAAGGAAATGTTGCAGCATAATCCTTTCAGATTCGAAAATATATTAAAGCTGGAAATTGGTGAGTGTTCAATGCCTCATCCTCACGTACGTTCTTTCACCCAAACCTCTCAAGTACATTCATTTATTCCAACTTCCTTTTTCTGTGGAAAAATTGGTCACATCAGACTAAAATGCTTCAAGTTGTTAAAGTTATTAAGAAAAATGGCAAGGATGATCTTGAATGATAATATGAAAATAGATAAAAAACAAAAACAAGTTGAGCAAAAGCAAGTTTGGGTTCCTAAGAAAATCAAATATTTTGTAGCATACACTTCACTAGTCACTCACAATTCTGAAAATTGGTATTTTGATAGTGGATGCTCAATGCATATGACTGAGAACAGATATTTTCTTACTGATTTTCATGAAATTACTAATGGATTTGTTATTTTTGATGATGGCAAAAAAGGTCAGATTCTTGGTGTAGGAAACTTGTGTGTGCAGGGATTTCCTAATCTTAAAACGGTGCTACTGGTGGAAAGGCTTAAAGCAAATCTCATTAGTATTAGTCAAATGTATAATGACCAGCTTTCTGTGCAATTCAACCAAAAGAATTGTCTGGTGTTGGACTGCCATGGGAAATGCATTATGAAAGGTGTCAGATCCAGTGACAATTGCTATATGCTGAGTAGTGTCAAAATATGCCTGAGAACAGATCTGACAGAAATTGAATTGTGGCATCAAAAGCTTGGTCATCTCAATTTCAGAGACATGATCAGAACCACCAAACACCAAGCTCTAAGGGGTGTTCTAGTACTTGAACCTCCCAAAAATACCATTTGTGGATCGTGTCAAATGGGAAAGCAGACAAGGAGTCAATACAAGTCAATTCAACACCTTGTGACAAGTAGGTGTTTGGAACTCATGCACATGGATCTCAAGGGTCTAGTTCAAACTGAGAGTATAGCTAGAAAGAGGTACATATATGTGTGTCTTGATGACTATTCTCATTTTACATGTGTTGATTTTATCAGAGAAAAATTAGTCACTTTTCAGGTATTTCAAAATCTTGTCATTAAAGTACAAAATGAGAAACAGTGTAAAATGAAAAAGGTTGTGAGGATTAGGAGTGTTCATGTAAAGGATTTTGAAAATGTCTTATATACTAATTTGTGCAATGAGTTGGATATTTCTCATGAGTTTTTAGCTCCTAAAACACCCGAGCAAATTGGGGTGATTGAGAAGAAGAACATGATCATTCAGGAGATGGTCAGAGTCATGTTGAACAGTGAAAAACTTCCCAAGAAGCTTTGGGCAGAAGCTGTGTGTACAGCTTATTATATCAAACCAGATGAAAGCACTGACATAACAGGTGATAGAGGTGATCAGTCAGCTGAAGTCTATAACATTGGACAGGGAGTCTTGATGATGGAAAAAGCACATCTTGTGGGTGCTTTTATCTTGGGAACAATCTGGTTGTATGGCACAACAAAAAGCAAGTATTCCAGCTCACTCTCTACAGGAGGCAAAGTATGTGGCTATAGGTAATCATCGTACTCAATCTCTTTTCATGAAACAAATGCTTAGTGATTATGGAATCAAGCTTGACATTGTGACTATTTTTTGTGACAATACAAGTGCTATAAATATTTCAAAAAATCCTATTCAACACTCTAGGATAAAGCATATAGATATCAGACATTATTTCATTCGTGATTTAGTTGAGCATAAATTGGTGAGCACAGAACATATTGAAACAGAAAAATAATTAGGTGACTTATTTATAAAAGCCTTAGATGCCCCAAGATTTGAAACATTACGCAAGGCTATTGGAGTTTGCTCTATTTGTTATAGAGTTTGTCATCCTGTATTGAGTGATTTAGTCTTATAAATTTTGTTAAATCAGGGAATACTTAGTGTGTGTGTGTGTGTTGTGTAATTCAAGTGACTATTAACCAATGATAACTGAACTGTCTTATCCTTGATCTATCACTTATGATTTTGTATGCTGGCTGAAATTCAACTTGTGATTCTCCCTGCTTATTGATCTTAGTCACTGTGACTAATATGTTTTAGCTTGTCTACACTTAGTAGATATTATGCTCTTGTGACTAGATAGTTTTAACATAGACTAGAGACATGTGTGCACCTAGATCAGAAAGGGCAACCTTTCATCAGGTGTGAAAGCTAGCTTTGAGTAATCATTTAATTTGTAGTGACCCTTATGTCTTAGATGATCTACCAAGGAAGAGGGCTACCCTCTGGGATGTGTGCAGCCACTGATTTGGGTTACTTTAGAGTGGTGAGATTCCCCACTTTCAACAAAAAAAAAAGAGAGAAAGAAAAGAGTGATCTGGTGCAGGAAAGCCAATAAGCATATGCAAATGTGCATAAAGAAAAAGTCTAACCACAAAGAGTGGTCATTAAAAAGAGACAAATTAAATTACTAAGCATGACCTACAGCAAGAACCAAATCTGGTAGTTCCACATGCACACACAATGCACATGAGTCTCTTGTCTATATGTGATCAAATTGAGTTAATAAGGTCAATGATATGTTCTAATTCTCTTCAAGATAATCATCAAGTCTCATGTGATTGACCTCAATTAGAAAGGATAATCAGTTGTTGATTTCTGCTACACACTTGATCATTGTATAAACACTCATTTATTTTTTCATCCTTCATATCATGAGTTGAGTGAAAGTCCTTGAATAGCAAAAACACACACACACTAAATGTTCCTTAATCTTTCTTGATATATCTGGCTAAATCAAATGCAAAATGATCTCTCTCTTGTCTTAAAAATTGTATGAGTTACCTAAAAACAATTGTCACTAAATTGCTCAAAGTCATGTTCGCATCACAATTTTGTCATACCATGCTCAGAGAATGTTTTGTCTGTTGTCTAAATGCTCTGTTTCCTTTGTTTCACAAAATTTAATTGTGTCTGTTTTAAACAGTTCATCCGCTTGATTTCACAACTACAACTGTCGTTTGTGTTTGCTCATTCGTATCTTTATTGTCATTTCTAAATACATCAGCATAAAAAAAACATACATAATAAGCCAATAATAAACATGTTCATATTGCATAATAGATATATTAAGTAACTAGTATCAATTTCATGGTAAATTACTCATT
>JXTC01000096.1:302806-329050 GCA_002914845.1 Trema orientale | reverse complement strand
TTTTATGAAAAGATGTGCCATTTTGGTTCATTTTGTGATTAGATTTCTTGATTTTGTGAAAGTTGTGATTTATGCTTATGGTAGCTTTCTTTAAGAATTTTACATTGTAGTAATCATTTTAGTAATGAAATTGATATCAGGTCTTCCACACACCTTATCAGAGGATACTGACCCTTTTCACTATCTTTTCTGTCGGACACAAGTTAAGTAACGTCACGCCTGCAATGTAAGAGATTCTTTGTTTCTGTAAATCTGTGAAATATGTGGATATGGAATTTGTGAATATATGTACATATGCATCTGTTACTCAGTTTTGCATGAGACATGAACACGTGGTGTATTTATATTGCCTGACGAGTATTGGTGAATAGGATATGGCGTGCCAGTGCCCAAATATGTGATATGGTTCCTTCGGGGACACTCTAGTTCCTTCGGGGACACTCTGGTTCCTTCAGAAACACTCTGACGGTGGTATGGGGTAGACCTCTGCTGTACACAGAGGGGATTTTCTGGGGCTCGAGACCTCCATACAACTCATAATATGTTATATGTTTCTGAGTGGCTCAGTATGCAATTCACGGACTTGTCAGGCAATACAATATACACAGGGATCCCAATCATATGATTATCTGTTCTCTGTCATGTGCACTCTGCATCGGCATACATTACTTACTGAGTTTCATACTCACTCATATTCTTACATTGCAGAGGGTACTGCTGATGTTTGAGATTAGAGGAGGAGCGCCTACTTTCTGACCGCGACTTGTGTATATGAGCATTTTGACGCTGTAGTTTTCTGACTGAAAATTTTGTATCTGTTTGAGTGTGTGTACATTATGTATGTTTTTTCTGAGAGGTCCACTATGTGAGTATGTATATACGTATATATTAGATTATGTATAATTACGAGTGGAATTTCCTGTTTTCTCCCAGAAAGTTTAAGAAGTTTTAAATTTTCACCATTTCATCAGTTCTAAGTCGAGTGGCGTCTCCAGATCTCACTAAATATTTTTACAAATATCCGTATGTACATGTGTGGGATCGTGGGATGTCACAACCCAACTATGATGTCTCCATACTTACATCTTCTATCTTCATTAAAGAAGAAGTCAGAGGACTCAGCACTATCAAGTCATCCAAGGGGTCCATTTAATCTGCTAAGTCTTTTACAGTCACTGTAGTCAAGAAGAATCAGCCTCCATATTGAACAAGTAGAAGTACACAGTTCTAACAAGCCACCCACTGGTTTTGACAAAGATTCTGGTTCTAACAATTTAAGTGCTCCACATAAGGACGCAGATGACAATCATAGAGCTAACAAGACAGGTGTTAGTTCTTACATCCCTAATATTCAAAAGGAAGGTGAATCTGTTCCAATAATTATGAGGAGAACTTAAGAAACAAAGCTGTTGTTCCTAGATCAGACAAATCAGTGACTGGATCTGACACAAGGAGCTCAATGAAATATCAAACTTCAATTATTAATATAGCAGTCTCATAGCCATCCAAGGTGCCAAAACCAAGATCATTGCTAAGGAGAAAGGAAAGCTACTGTCACCTGTTCAATTTTATCTCTTAATGTTCAATCTCCACTAAATAAGGCATTCAATTTCTCTTTTTTCATAACGAGAATTCATCTTCATCACAAGGAGCATGTCAGCCGATTTACTTCGAGGGGCTAATAAAAGTCTCTAATTTTGCTGACTGAGGTCTTCTAGATCTCTTGACTGAAAGAGGGTGGATCAAGAATATTCAGAACTTTTCTCCACGGTGCCCAACTTTGATCTAAGAGTTCTACTACAACATTGGGAAGCATTTCAATGAGACAAAGTCCTCCTTGTATCACAAGGTATATTTTCACCAGATCATCATTGATTTCTCTCATGTGGTTATTCATGATCATCTAAAGCTGGCAACTGTTACTGCTCAATTTCCTTATAAGTTTGATTTGGATCAAGTCACCACTTATCTCACTGGCTTTGCTACTAAATGGCCTTTTTCTAAAGCCATTCATGTCTCATGTCTCATGCCATTCCTTTACAAAATAGCTCTTACCACTTGGTTCCCTAGCATATGTATTGATCTTAGTACGTGAGGTTTTGATATCATTATGGCAAATGGAGGAAGTTCGACTGAGGAGACTCATTAAGAAACGTCAAGTTCTTTTGAAAAGACAAATGAATGCAAAGATTGTAATTCTAGAGTCTCATGTTCAGTATCTTTTAAATTATTTGACGGTTCTAAGGCCACATTCTCATGTTGCCCTTTTCTACCTACATATGAAGCTATTGGTGATGGTGAGCGTGTTGATAAGTATCATGTTTTTGAAGACAGTGCTGATGGTAATCTAGATACTAGTAGTGATGGTCATGTTGGTGAGAATTCTATTGGTGATGTTCGAGATGATGATGGTAATGATCTATTGAGGGGAAGTTTTTGCAATGGTGTTCAAATTGATATGTGTTTAAATCTCCAAAGTTGTTTGAGAGGGAGTCTTTGACTGTAGTAGATGTACATGTTCAGGGGGAGCAAGCATATGTTTAATGTGTATCCACTTAGGGAAGTCTTCTTAGATTGCTGTAGGTACATAGATAATGGTCAAATCTGTTGTATCCTATCGAGACTTCAACATATGGTGAATCAAACTCCCAGTCTGACATGTCTCTCAGTGCAATTATGACCAACTTGCTAATTTTGGACACCAGCTCCAAAGTGAAGCAACCATTAGGATATTGTCTTACCCCTTTTTTATTCAAACCTTTGCTAACACATATTGACCTGATGAGTTCATGAATGAGGCTCCAATGAACCTTCCTACTCATTTGACCATGAAGAGCTTTTAATTTTACTATGAACATGCCAGGACTATTGCCACTGATGAAGTACCTTCTTTGTCTGACGAATTGAAGAATTTGGGTCTCAAAACCAATTCTTGGCAATAAAAGTTGTTTGCCAAGTAGGAGGAAGCTCACCAGGCTACATAGGTTGAGGATGCCCAAACACATCATATTAAACAAAGGATCTCTTAGTTTGAGAGAATGATAGCAGCTAAGATGGCTAGTCTAAAAGCATAACTTCATAAAGTCCCATTTCTGCTAGTGTTGAGTCTCCACATGAGCCTGTTGTAACTGTCCCTGCTACTACAGTTACCACCACTCCTCAATCTACTTCAGGAGACAATCTTCAAGGGGAAAGTTCCTGCACAAACTGAGGGGGAGACACTTCAAGCTGCATCTACTCAGGGGGAGCAACCTCACAGTAAGACAGTCATCCCTAAATTTGCTGAGGTTACCATGAACACTTTTCAGTTCAGATTGTAGTTCAAGGGGACTCTGATGCATCTGGCTCTGACTCTGATACATCATTGATCACACTCATGGCCACATCTACCGACCAGTACCATGCAAAAGAGATTGGAGAAGAAGTCTGGTATCGCAGCCACAAAGCTTCATTTACCTTCTAGGAAATCCTTCAGGCTTGTCTTTTCTTAACCCTCTGTCTTCTAATTGTCATGCTTTTGGCCTCCTTTTGTTCAAAAAAGGGGAGAAGTTATGGTTGGTATCTTTTATGTTCTCTTGGACTATGCTACACTTTTCGTGGGTTTGTGTGTTTGTTTTCTGCTGTGTTTATTTTTACAGGTGGAAGGTTCGTAGCTACTTCACTTGATGTGTATTTAGTATTTTGATCATAAGGATGCCAAAAGGGGGAGATTGTTAGTACAAGATTTAATTTGGCACCTTATGATCTTATTGGGTTGTAATGAACAATATTTTACTTTGTATTTCTGTTGTGAATTCAGTCTTGTGTATGTTTGGGTTATTCAGTGTAATCGTGCTCCAAGACTGATTTGACAAAGCAGTCAACTGAAGCAGCTGAAGTTCAGAAGCTTTTCACCAAACTGGTTTCAATGGTTTAGGTGTTATATCTAGTGATCTGCATGTTTAGACATTGGAGCATTTCATATACATATCTGCTTAGTATGCTTTTATGCTTTGTCTACTACATCAGTGTCTCAGCTTGTGTTGTCAAGATGTCACCTTTAAGTTTGACTTTTTCAAGAGAAGTTTGACTTTGTGTGTCTTAACTGTGTGACTGATTGTTTAGTCAAGATGACACCTTTAGATCTAAGTTAGTTTGGTATTTGTTTGTCAAATCAGCGTGCCTGATTGTTTTGTCAAGATGTCAACTTTAGATCTGAGGTTGTGTGATATATCTGAGTCACTATATGTTTAGACATTACGATGACAACTGTCACTTTTAGCTGAGTCATGATGTACTTTCCTACATAAATAGAAAGTTTCATTTCAGATGGCTTTTACACCTTTTGAGCATTATTTTCAGAGATATTTTGAGAGGCTTTCTTGCTTTGAGAGCAAGTTTATTTTCCTTAGAGTTTTGTGTGGTTTAGCTCTAAGTTTTCCATTGTCCATAGAGTTCACCATTGATTTCAGTGAGAAGGTGAAGCTCTAAGGTTGTCTAAAATCAAGAAGAGACCCGTGATTTATTGCCGGAGCTGAATAGCTCATCAACAGCAGCTGAAGGGAGTTCAACACAAGGTTGAAGAAGCATCTTCCATAGAGGAAATCGGAGTTTAAATCAGCGACAAACTAGAAGGAAATTCTAGATTTTTGTATAAGACCTGTATTTGTACTCTATTCATATTTCTAGTAGATTGATTGCTTGCTGGACTAGGTCCCGTGGATGTAGGCACAACTTGGTTGTGTTGAACCACGATAAAAATCTAGTGTCTCTTCTTTATGTTTACCATATAATTGTCTAAAGTTTTGCAAATCTGGAAATCTGGGAATCGTGTTAGAACAGACGGGTTGCTTGATTTAACACCCTACTTTCAAGAGCCTATTTAGTGCTCCCAGGCATCTCTAAATTAATTTACAGAGAATTAAAAGAATGCAAATCTTGCAACTATAAAGGCTACACTGGACTTAGTTCAGAATCAAAACTGGTACCAGATTCTGGGGCTACCAAATATTGCACATCTGATTTCAATAACTTGTTTCAAAAGTAGAATTATTGTGGTACTGAACAAATTTATATGGGTGATAGAGTTGGTCTTGATATTCATCATATTGGTCAGTCTTATTTCTCTTCTCCTTTTCATTCAAAATTGCTACCTCTCAATCATACTTCATGTTCCAGCCGTTACTAAATATCTTATCGGTGTTTCTACGTTTGCTGAAGATAATAACATTTTCTTTGAATTTCACTTGGATATTTGTTTTGTCAATGATTAGATTTCCAAGGCTGTCGTGATGTAAGGAAAGCATAACAATGGTCTATATGTCTTATCTAAAGCAGATCTTCAACTCCTGTCTTCTTTAATGTGTAATTCACAGTCTCAGTCATAATGTACCAAACATGTACCACCTCATTCTTTTGTTTCTTAGGTAGTTGCAACGGATCCTATTTCTAAGTGTAGTCTTTAGCATAGTAGACTAAGACACCCTTTTGCAAAGGTGGTTCAATTTGTACAAAACTCATTTAATATTTCTCATTACAATAAAACAATTTCAAATTTTTGTTCTCCATGTTCCTTGGGTAAAGTACATAACTTGGTGCCTCTTCTCGTTTCACTTAGGTATACTTATTAAGATATAAGTTAGATGCACTTCTCACCTTTATTAATTTTCAAACACAGGTTGAAAAATAGTTTTGTACTCTATTAAACATATTGAAACAGATTGGGAGGGAAACATGAGCAAAACGGTGTCACAAAATATAAGCATATGCACATTATTGAGTCAGTTTAACATTACTAGCTCATAGTTTTATGCCTCTTAAGTGCCGAGATGAAAAAGTTGGAGCTACAGTTTATCTTCTCGATCGACTTCCTTCCACTATTCACGATCAAGTCCAACTCACTATCATATTCAAAGTTAAGCCTGATTATTCTCATCTTCATGTTTTTGATTGCACTATTATCCAAATTTTAGACCATATAATCTGCAGAAGTTACGATTTCAGTCTACTAAGTGCACTTTCTTGGGGTAGAGTATTATTAAGTCTATAAAATTGGAGTTATCAAGTGCTAATGTATTTTAAGTTTTGCTATGTTCTTATTTATTTTAAACTTTTTCAATTGTTCCCCTATTGTTTTGATGTTTTGCTTGTTTATGTATATAGATAAATAAAACAAAGATATTTGATGCAAAATGAAATGAATTTATACCTCATAAATGGATCCTTTAAACACTAGAATCGAATTCAATCTGATACGGTCATAACGCAACAAAAATGAGACAAATCAGAGCTCAAACGAAGAAATGACGCACCCGGAAGCTGAGGCGCCAGACCAGCGGAAAAGTAGCGCTGGGTGCCAAAAATGGCGTCGCGGCGCCACCCACTGCGTCCAAAGTTAATAATTGATAGCCGAAATCAACTTTTTGACGATCCAAGGGTCTAAATTCAGCCTGTCTTAGGTTTGCACAAACCACCTCTTTAAGACCCTATCTTTGGGGTTGAAAGAGGCATATTGGGATAGAGAGAAAGAGAGGGAGGTAGCCATGGAAGGAGAAGAAGAAGATGGATACAAGCGCTCCAATCCTCCATTTCTTAATTTTCTCTACAACATCAACACCACCCCTTGTTCATACCTTCTTTTCTTTATTTTCTTGTGAGTTTTTCTTTGTATTTTCCATATTTAGATAGTAGTATAATTGAGAGTAAATCCTAGAGAGAGAATTCAAGAAAGCAAGAACCAACCTTGGAGGAGGAGCTTGACAACCTCCATGAACACCTTCAAGCTTTTCTAAGTGAGAATTCTTTAACTTTTCTCACTTTGAATTTGTATTTCTTTAATTCATTGGATTATAATGTTATTGTTCTCAATTTATATTATGAACTAAATATTTATTTATCTAGTTTTACTATGTGAATTTACTATGTGAACCAACCTTGAATATTTTGTTTGTTTATTTCTCTCCTATTTTATTAATCAAATCCACTGTTGAGTTATTTGTTTTACCTTGTGCTTATTGTTTCTATTTAATTAATCACTAAATAGATTGTTGAGTGAAACCTCTATGAACTTGGAAGGAAAATTTAAGCTTGGACTTAGGTAAAACAACATAAGATTACTTAGTTTGGGGTAAGTTTGCATAGGATAGGAATATACTTATGTGACTCGTGCAACCTTTGTATGAGAATTACTAAACTTAATGAATCTAGTCAATTTATATTAGGAGTAACATATTAGCTTCTCTAGATGTTTTCACTTATGTCTTGAAAAAGAGTTTGTGAATACATTTGAATTCTTGGTTGACAACTCTAGTGGATTAATTAATATAAGAGGAAAATTTGGAGATTGTGTTCTTAGAGAAAGGTTAGGAAATTAGTAAACCTAGATATTTTTCTTATTGCTTACTTTCATTTATTTTGCATGATAGTTTAGTTTCCTTTAATTTATTTATCAAAAATCCATATTTTTGTTGTTTGGATAAAGTTAGGGTTGAGATAATTTTGATACTTAGCATTGAATTAGAAATTAATCCTCGTGGGTTCGCCACTCTACTTCTATATCTATATTACTTGTGACCATGTGCACTTGCACGGGAGTGTGTGATTTTATAGTTGCACATTCCAACCAACAAGTATCAATCTCAAGGCTTATAAATGTTTAGATAGTAAGGGTAGAATCTATATTTCTCGGGATGTCATATTTGATGAGTTTACATTTCCTTTTGCTTTATCTACCTCCCACTCTCCTTCTCTTTCTGACCCACTTACTCCATCATCACACTTCTCCATCTCCATTAACTTTCCATACTCATCGAGAAATTATACCTCTTCTTATCAATCGTCCTAGTCAGTTTGAGTTGGTCTCTACAGCACCTACTCCCCAGCCTAATGTTCACCCTATGGTTACACGTGCAAAATCTGGAATTCACACACCACACATGTTTATGGCTTTCATGTTAATAATACGTTGTAGGTTCCCGAGTAGTATGTTGCTATGTGTGATGAATTTCAGGCATTACAATGAAACAACACTTGTACATTAGTTGATCTACCTCCAAATTGAAGGGCTATTGGGTGTGAATATGTGTTTAAGCTTAATGAGAATGCATATGGTTCAATTCTAAGGCACGAGGCTCATTTGGTAGCATAAATGTTTTATCAAATAGCTGGTTTCGACCTTAATGGAACATTTAGCCTAGTTGTAAAGCCAACTTCTATTCGGATTGTTCCTACTGTTGCTTTAGCTCGTGGGTGGCACGTCAAGCAATTAAATGTTAATAATGCACTCTTAAATGGAGATTTGAATGAGGAAGTTTACATGGAGTAATCTGCTGATTTTATTGATTGTCACTTTCCTCATCAAGTGTGCAAACTTTAGAAGGCACTTTCTGGTCTTAAAGAAGCTCCTCAAGCTTGGTTTGAAAATTTGAGACATACTTTGGTTCAGTGTGGCTTTTGCTGAGTTTGATCCAATTAATCACTCTTAATTCAAATTACTTCGTAGCATATTACCTTTGTTTTGGTGTAAGTTGAGGACATCCTAATAATTGGAAGTTCTCCTACTGAGCTTACTTCCCTGATTTCTAAACTGAATGCATCCTTTTCTCCTAGGGATTTAGGTGATATCAGTTATTTTCTATGTATTTAGGTGGAGCACACTACAGATGGGTTTCATCTTTCATAAACCAAGTTTCTTACATATTTATTGTGCAAGGCTAAGATGCAATATGCTAAGGGTCTCAATACTCCTATGACCAGTGGTGAAAAGTTATCAGGTTTTGGGAGTGATCCTATTTAAGACTCTCATCTCTATTGGATCATAGTAGGAGCTCTTCAATATGCAACTATTATGCAACTAGAAATTTCATGTCCAGTCAATAGAGTATGCCAGCCTATATAAAATTCTATAGAATGTAAGTAGAAAACAGGGAAATAAATACTGAGGTATCTTCGTGCAACTCTAGACTATGGTTTGCATCTTTGCAAATCAACCATTTTAGATCTCACAGGGTATTGTGATGCGGACTACGCTTTAGTCCCAATTGACAGATGTTCAACCATGGGATATTGCATTTATTTAGGACTTAACTTGGTTACTTGGACATCTAAGAAACAACCTACTTTTTCATGACCTAGTATTGAAGCAAAGTCTTGATGTCTTGCCAATCTTACTTCTGAACTCACTTGGATTTAATCACTTCTATATAAACTTTAGGTTACTCAATCTTAAGCTCCTATGTTTGTTGTGATAGTTTGAGTATAATACTCATGTTCACTAATCCATTCTTACATGCTAGAACTAAGCATATTGAGTTAGATTTGTACTTTGTCAGTGAGAAAATGCTTCAAAAGTTGCTAGATGTTCAACATGTACCAGCAATAGACCAAACAGTTGATATTCTTACTAAGGCTGTATCAGGGTCGCGATTTCCATTGTTAAGAAAAAATCTTAGAGTAAGTCTATAGCTACTCAAAGTTTGAGGGGGATGTTAATGAGTAGTTAGTTTGTGAATATGTTAGGCTATTTAGCCACGTGTATAATATCTGCTACTAACTTAGTTTTCTGTTATGCTTACACTATATATCTATGGACCAATTGTATAGCTTAGTGACCTAATCAAGATTCATTTTCTTCAATATAAAATCTTTGCTTCATTACAGTACGAACTCGATGGCTTTCGGTATGAGAATGGCAAGATGACAACATTGGCAATTGAGACCATTCATGAACGAAGATTTGAGATGTAGAGAAGAAAGAGACGAGAGTGGGTAAGGCAGGAGAAGTGAAAGATAAAAGAGTGAAAAAATATTTTTTAATAAGAAATTATATTTAAAAAAATTAAATATAATTAAAATAAATGCCACGTCATTATTCCGTCAAAGTTATACATGGAAGGTATTTGTTTTTAACAATCTCATAATAAAGGGAGAATTATTGCAACAAATAATTATATTTCAAGGGGTAAAATTTCCCAATACTAATAGTTTAGTGGAACAAAAATTTAATTTTTCCTAAAATAAATATTAAAATACCTTTCACGTATTTACTTAACTCAAGAAACCTAATAAAAATGCTTTAAATTTAATTATTACAATGTCCTTTTGAAGGTATGAATGTTCCAAAATAATAGATTTTTAGAGATAAAATTGTATTGTAGGATGTTAACAATAAAAAAGAGAAGGGACCGTTTATGGGTTAATCACATTCTTTATGGTACCGATGAGGGAAAACATTCTCATTCTTTTCATCCAAATTTGTGTGGGCTTCAAACAGTTCTCCCATTTCTATATTTGGGCAAACAAGTAATTATAAATCATCACCTATATATGATTGCTATTAATCCCATTTATTGAACTTGCCATTAAGTTAAATGATATGTTTTACCCTTAAAAACACGAGTAGCAAAATTGAATATCCTGAGTACAAAATTGTAAATTGTAGGTAGACATATTAATTAGTCAAAAGTTCATTGTTGTAATTACTTGAGACGATACATATATAGTATTCATATTTATGCAATTTGGTTTGTTTTTTTTGTCTTATAATATGAGAGGTTTTGATACCAGATTTTGGTATCATAATAGGATTCTTAAAGGATGATTAAAATAAAATGAAGTAAGACTTTTTAAAGTAGTTTAGCCTTTCTAAGAAAGAGCCTACGTGCACTATAGTCACTCTTATTTCTGTAGAGTTTCAATATGCCAGAATTCAGATCTCTTTCTCTGTATATTAGCCGTATATTTACAGGCCTTTCAAAATTAGGATTTATCGTTATAAATTTAGTAACTGAATATTTAATAAGATTACAATAAGTATGAATTTAATTTGTATTTATCCCACAAAATTAGGAAATATCCTAATTTGAATTGATATTCCTAAATTCCTGAAACTGTGGATAATATCCCAGATTTTAGGACGATTTAAATGAGAAAATCTCGTTGTGTTAATCTGTTCGCATATTTATATCATCCGAAGTTCTCGTTTTCGACCAGCTCTGAACGAGCTCACACTTCTCGAACTACGTGAACACCTCGATCCTAGCAAGCTTCGAACCACCTTGTGAAATTCACACACGACAATTGCTCATTGATTTTTGGTACCATCTCGTGCAGCAATAACTTTTATTATTTCTTGGAGCTGTTTAAACTTTCATGATGTCATTTTGAGCTATTTGAATTTTAATGATGCCACAAAAAGTTGCTTTTCTGACATGGTGCAGTTTTCGGTTGCTGTTTCAGAGGCTTTGTTTCAACTTGGTAATCATGGCTTCAATTTTGAAAAAAATGGGTCTAATTTTCGCAAAGTAAACCATCAAATTAAAAGTAATGATTAGCACCTTTAATTTCGAGAAATGGTACAATTTTTCATTTTTTTCTCTCCTTCTATCTATAAATAAGGGTTTCAAACCCTCATTATCTTTTTTTCATTCTCACGATTTCTTAACTTTTAGAGAAAAAACCTTACGTTCTTCAAGAACATTCCCAAAAACTTTGAACCCTTGACTTCATTCAATAAAATCTAACAGAAACTTTAGAGAAATAGGCGTTAAGCTATCGTATACCTTGCATTCCAGAGTTTGAAATCCTTTAAGAACTTATGTCGAGTCAACAAGAAGGCTATCCATTCATCATTGAATTGTATTTCACCATTGTTTCCGATAAGCTTAGAACTCCTTTATTCTTCAATTTGCTTTTGTCTTTTCGTCTTCCTCGATTTAGCCGTCTCGTCCTAGGACACCTTACACAAGCACAGCTCTTTCCCTGTAGGTGCCTAGGTCTTAGTCGAGCACATCAATGAAGGGGAGGAGCCTAGACGTGATAATTAAGGTATCATCTTCTTTCTCAGATCCCTTTGTACAAGCTTTCTTCATTGTTTATGAGGAAAAGAGAAGAAAATTGACGAAAATGGTGAAGGATACAAATTTTGGTCACATGAATAAGATTGAACAGGTCAAATCCGGCCCTATCTTGAGAGAGGTTGATGAATTCTTGGGTGAAGAGGAAATTACATCTGCTCATCGTGAATTTTTAGAAGAAAGCTCATCGAGTGAGAGTAGGAGTGTATACCATACCAACTAGGAAACTTGGGTAGCAAAGAATACGACCTCTAAATTCACAGCTCATAGGTACGAGAGTAAGGTGAATAGGGACGACCTCCTCAAATACATCAACGTTTATAGTTAGAAATAGGCCAGAATTTTCAAGCTTGAGCCAAACTATAAGGCTAACTTCCCTCCTAACACATATTGTGCCTATAACGAGCTGATTCTAAAGTCGGACAGAATGCTTCCTATTCAGAAATACTTTATAGATGCACTCAAGTATTTCTGCATTGCATTATTGCAGCTTACTCCGAATGGTTGGGCGATTTTATCTACCCTTCGAATCATCTACCATAAGCTCAGCTTTGAAGGCCCTAATGCCGAGGAGATTGGATATATGTATGAATTGAAGGGTAATCTAGGCTCTGTAGGTTATTATTACCGTCCTGCTCGATCCATCGCTAGGGTTCAACCTCATCAAGGAGTATAAGTCCAACGTGGCCCCTGGAAAAGTCGATTCTTCTATCTTGATTCCCTCCTAGTCAAGTACAGGGAGTATAATGAACCTAGTAGTTAATCTAGAGCTACCTATTATATTTTCTACTTTTCATCTATTTATTTGCTTTATTTTTCAGCTTATAGGTCTCGTCCCGAGCTTTCTGAAGCAGCCTTAGATAGAATTTAGCCAGTCAGCTCGCTAATCAAAGAAGACAGAAGAGCTGACAAGCTTATAGACAAGGAGAACCTGGTTGCCTTTGGACTTTGGGTCAAAGGAGCAAAACTTCCCAGGTTCCCAAAGGATCAGCTCGCTAAGGTAACCTTTGGTAATCTTGCTCAAGTTGAGGCTATCACCATGAAGCTAAAATAGCCAAGAATTTCCAAAGCATTAAGCTCGAGCAAACCAAAGGGTTCGAGTACCATGAAATTTGTTGCTTTCACCATTGCGATGTCTACTACCCTGACCACCCCTTTGAACACTCCCCCCTCCCCCCCAACTGTTAATGCTGCCTATCTGACAAAAAAGAAGGGTAAGGCTCGAGCCATAGATGAGTTTGCACTCAAGACGCAGAAGACTAGTGCTCTTTCTGGCCTTACGAAAAATGCTCAAAAGGTGAGCAAGAAAGATCTCTCGAGTAGCGTGACTTAGCGATACAAGGATGGTCTGACTGTGAGCCTCGAGAATGTCATTTCAGCCGAGCAATGGCAAAAGCACGATGAGATATTTGGGGCAGATATTCCTCTGGCCTCAACCTAGCTCCTAACCTCGGTAAAGATTTTTGATATTTTCTTATGTACTATCTTGTTTTTGAGCTGTTTTTGCACTTATTCCCTTTCTTTTACAAGCCTCCCTTTATGCCCTCAAGGACTGCAATGAGAATTCTCTTGCCATCACCTCTACTTTTGATAACTAGAAGAAGGCCAAGGAAGCTGCCGAGAAGATCGTGGTCAAGGAATCTCTTCTCCGTAAGGCCAAAATTGCTCAAGATGACTACAAGCAAAAGCTCGACAATGCTATCAAGCAAATTCATGACCTCGAGCATAGTAAGGGGAAGGCTAAAGAGGCTGAGGAAAAGTTGAAGGCAGCTGATGAGTAGGTGATCAGTTTGAAAGCCAAATTTGAAGAGTTTGATGAGAAGGTTCTCAGCTTGAATCCAAACTCTAAGAAGCCCTACTCTCGAACTTGAGCAGGTAAGAGGACTTCAAGAAGAAGTACAAAGAGGATGAAGCCACAACTTTCTTATATACACTCTGATGCTTTCATCCTAAATTTAACTTCTCAATTTTCAAAGATGATGTTCCTCAACTTGTCTCAAATTTTGAGCTTTTTGGAGAGAGCGACGTGGAGAAGGGTGGCGAGGACAAAGGTAAAAGGGGAGCAGGGGACTGGCATACTAGTGATTGGAGCTCAGCCCGAAATCGATGAGATGATCGCTGAGTTGAGTGGCAATCAACACTTCTAAAAAGGCTTGATGCTCCTGCAGGCAAGCTGGACCCTTCTTCTTCCCTTTGAGAGAAATTTTCGTGGTTGTTAACCTTTCTTTTTTCTTCTTTTTGTTAGTACTTGCTTTCAAATACTTTTTCTTTATAATAGAACTTTTTAATAAATGAAAATTTTCTATCTTTATTTTTATCTTCGTCGCAATTTTATATTTTACCTACATTTATACTTAAGAAATAATTTATATTTCTTTTTGTACTGCAAGAAGCTCACTTTTTATATATACTTAAGAAATAATGTTTACTTCTCATGATATAAAATGGGAAAATTTGACTTAGGCAAATTTATGTTTAAAAATTGCTTATTTAAGGTTAAGATCATCAGTTTTGTAGGGTGCGATAGACTAGTTCCAGCATATTTTTCTTCGAACTTTGCTCGAACTGCTCGAACATTTTAGTCCTCGAACTTTGAAGTAATCATCGAACTGAT
Organism: Trema orientale; assembly: GCA_002914845.1. Classification (NCBI taxonomy): domain Eukaryota; kingdom Viridiplantae; phylum Streptophyta; class Magnoliopsida; order Rosales; family Cannabaceae; genus Trema; species Trema orientale. The sequence continues at coordinate 314,605 of JXTC01000096.1, read as the reverse complement.
TCTGCTCGAACTTCTTAGATCATGTAGCTCGAACCAAAGTACTAGAACTAAAGAAATGTGAATTTTTACCTAAGTTTTTAAGTAAATCATAACATATATATGCCCCCTTATTTCTAGGTAAAATGAATTAGCTAGAAATGGATGCTAAAGGAATTTTACTTAAGAAAATTTCAAAAATATTGATTTTTTCATTAATCGAGCAGAATTATTACATCTTTGTAATGAGAAAAGAGTAAAGCTTGTTTATAATACTTTCTTAGGCGTTCGGCATTCCATGCTCTACGTAGCTCGTGTCTATTCATTTGTGCGAGCGTGTATGTCCCTGGAAAATGTTTTTACAAATCTTATAAGGTCCCTCCCAAGTTAGTTTAAGGGCTCCTACACCTTGCTCTTGAGTGTTAGAAGTGACTCTTCGTAGCACTAGGTTGCCTATTTTGAATTGCTTATCATAAACTCGAGAGTTATAATATTGAACTACTCTCTGTTAGTACGCAGTGACCCATATCTGAGCCTGTTCTCTTTTTTCTTCTTGGAGATCAAGGTTCCCTTGAAGGAGCTCATGATTTGTCTCGTGGTCATATGTTTCTGCTATTCTTATTTTTACTTCAAGTTCTATTGGAATCATCACTTCTATTCCATAAGTCCGAAGAATGGGGTTTTATTAGTTACAGTTCGAGTGGTCATTCTATACGCCTTCAACACTTTTGGTAGCTCATCAATCCAAGCTCCCCTGAGTTTTTCAAACTTAGTTTTGAGATTATGTTTTAGGATTTTATTGATTGCTTCTACTTGGCCGTTGCTCTGAGGATGAACTACAACGGAGAAACTTTTAGCTATTGCATATTGCTCATAGAATTTCTTTATCTTAGAACTTTCAAATTGTGTGCCATTATCAGACACTATCGTCTTTGGAACCCCAAATCTATACAGTATAGACTTTGCGATGAATCCAACGATTTTGTTCGACATGATAGATGTCAATGCTTCAGCTTCCACCTATTTGATGAAGTAATCAACCGCGACCACAACATATTTTGCTGCTCCTCAACTTGTTGGGAGTGACCTGATCAGATCGATTCCTTAAACAGTGAATGACCAAGGGGAGGTCATTGTAGTGAGTTCAATCGGTAGTGTTTTTTGATAATAGAAGAATTGTTGACACTTATCGCACTTTTGGACATATTCCATCTCATCCTTTCTGATTGTTGGCCAGTGGTATCCTTGAAGTGCAGCTTTCCTTGCCAAAGAACGGCCCCCAGAATGATTAGCACACACTCCTTCTTAGAACTCTTTCAGAATTCAGAGTGCTTCTTCATCATTTACACTACAAAGAAGGGGTACCGAGAAGCCTCGTCTATAGAGCTTGTCATTGAATAGCATGTATCAAGCATCTTGATATCTTATTCTCATGGATTCCTCCTTTTCATTGGGCAGCTTTCTATCTTTTAAATAGGAATGGATTGAATCCATCCAAGATGGCGTTCTTTCATCGAGGGATAAGACTGCATCTGGCTCCTCAATGCTCGATGTTTTCAAGAACTCTATAGGTATAATATCAAGCAGGTCGATATCTTTAGTTAATGCGAGCTTAGAAAATTTTGTGCTCAAGTTATTTAATGAATACTGGCTTTTCTAAATACTGTGAGGAGTTCTCAAACTTTAGCCAGATAGTGGACCATCTTTGCTCCTCGAGCTTAATATTCCTGATTGATCTCACTGTAGAATGAGATGGCTTTGACTCTCACCTCTTTTGCCAAATGAAGACTAGTAATTAATGCTTCGTATTCTGCCTCATTATTTGAAGTTTTGATCTCGAAATGAACATCGTAGTGAATCTTGTGATTCTCAGGATTGATCAACATCAATCCTCCTCTCGATCCTTGCATATTCGATGCTCCATCCACGAACAAGTTCAATCCAAGCAAGTTTTCCACCTCCCCATGTTCGACCTCTTCTGATTGATATATGAATTCTGCGATGAAGTCAGTTATGGTTTGTCCTTGGGACAAAGGAGACATCAAACTTGCTGAGTTCAATCGCCTACTTGAAGAGTCACCCTGACGTTTTAGGCTTCTAAAGAACTTGTCTAAGTGGAAAGTTAGTTAAGAGATGGATGGAATGAGCATAGAAGTATGGTCTTAACTTTCTTAAGCTAATGACCAAGGCTTATGCCAATTTTTTCATTTATGGATAACGTAGCTTGACAATTAACAATCGTTTGCTTGCGTATAAAATGAGATATGCAAGACTCCTACTCCTCCAGGGGTAGGGAATTTCATAGCGAGGTGATGAATCGAAGTGATGGCCTTTAGTTCTCGAAGAAAAGGTCTTCAAAGAACTGTATTAAAAGCCATTGGGCAATCCAACACCAAAAAGTCGGCCACGACTATTGTTTGCCAAGGTTGTGCTCTTATGGTGAGAGCGAGCTGAATCACTCTTAGGGGAAGGATGCTATCGCCTATGAAGTCTTATAACTTTGTAGTTTTTGGCTTCAAGTACTGCACATTGAGTCTTGTTTTCTCTAGAGCACTTAAATAAAGTATGTCCACTGAACACCAATTATCAATCAGAGTTCGATGGACGAGCATGTTTTCAATCTGCACCATAAAAACCAAATGATCGTTAATGATTGATTAATTTACTCATAAATCAAATATCATTCCAGCTCAAATAATTGTAAGATCTCAAGCATTTTTGTTGGTTTGATGTGTTTTTGCTTTGTTTTTGTTGTTCTTATGAATAAAAAAGAATCAAGATATATTGTGCTAAATATGGGTATTTCAATCCTTTTGAAGTGAAGTTGAGTCCGATACGAATACAACACAATAAAAATCAAGCAAACTTGAACTAAAACAGCGAAACAGTGCACCCAAAAATGAAAGTGGTCGTGCTGATTTTTCTGAACCAGGAGCATCGCGACGCTTAAATACTAGAAGCGCGACGCAGTTTGGAAAATAAAGTTTTAGAGCTGTGAGCACTGTGGCACTGCCCCATGTCCTGAACCACATCTTTAGCGAGTTTTTAGGGCTAATCTCGATCCTTGATGCCATTGATCGAATGGTTAATATTTCACTCAGCCTAGGTCATCTTCAAGCCCCTTAAATACACCGTTAAGCCTCCATTTCAAGTGTGGAGAGTCGAGGAGAAATCACAAACTTGAGAGCTCAAAAATCCTATAGAGAAATGAACTTGGAGTTGAAATTTAGAGAAGACGCTTGAGAAAGTTACTTGGAGAATTGAAGGCTCGAAGTTCAACCTCCTTAAAAGTGATTTTCTCATCCTCCTTCTCACATTAGTCTCATTTGAATTTTGTATTATGCTTGACTATTGAACATATTTGGAAATATTAAATTCTTGTTGAGATTGGTATTGGACTCTTCTATGTTAAATTAATTATTATATGCTATTGGTTGGAATGTATAACTATAAATTGTACTCACATACTCTCATAAAAGTTCATTCGATCACAAGTAATATAAATTTAGGAGTTAAGAGTGTCGAACCCACGAGAATTGATTACTAAATTTGAGCTTAGTATTAAAATTGGTCAATCCTAACTTTATCCAAAGAACCAAAATGTAGATTTTAGAGAAATAAAACAAAACAACTAAACTAGTATGCAAAATGAATAAAAAATAAATAAATGGTGGTATTGATATTGTGGAGGAAATCAAGAAATGGAGGATTAGAGCTTGTATTCATCTTTATCTTCCTCTTTTTCCTCTCCTTCCATGGCGGCCTCCCTCTTTTTCTCTCTATCCCAGCATACTTCTTTCAACCCCAAAGATAAGGTTTGAAAGAGGTGGCTCTTGCAAACTTAAGGCAAACTAAATCTGGACCATTGGATCGTCAAAAAGTTGATCTTGGCCATCTATTATTGACCTAGGATGCAGATGGTGGCGCCGTGGTGCCAAAAATGCGGTACCCAAAACTTCCCGAGAGTTGGCGCTGCGGCGCTGCCGCAGTGGCACTTTTCTGTTGGTTTGGCGCCGCGGCGTCCTGGGTGCACCATTTCTTCATTTTAGCTCCGATTTACCTTATTTTTATTGCGTTACATCCGTATCGGATTCAACTTCGATCCTAATAGTTTGAAAAACCTATTTGTGAGGCAAAAATTCACTTTATTTCGCATCAAACACCTTTGTTTTATTCTCCTATCGACAAAAACAAACAAAATATCAAAATAATAAGAAAAATACTTGAAACAACTTAATTCAAATAAGAACATAGCAGAAGTTAAGGCATAATAGATCTATATAACTCCAATTTTATGGAGTTAACACAGTCCTGAACTTAAGATTTTGCTAGTCCTTGAGCAAAGAAAAAGTAGGTAATGTACTAATATTGATGATTTCGAATTACTTCCTCTAAACTTACAAAATAGTATAACTTAAAGAAAAGTGCAAATATTAGTTAGGTATTAAGAATAACTCAAGAGTATGTCCAATTTCAAATTGGATTTTCAGTATGTGTGTGTGTGTATGCCTTTCTCTTATCGTTGTGTCAAATCCAGATAAGTTTATGCAAACATTTATTAAGTACAAAATATCAAAGGCAATAATCAAGTTTTATAAGTTTACTTTTCAAATCCATCTCCATTAATGTAGATAAATACGATACCAAGGATCAAAAGATCTTCATTAAGCTTATAATGTTGACTTAGGTGAAGGTATGCTAATTTAGGTAAAGTGAGCTCAAATCACCCTTAAGCATATTAACTCTAAGACTCATGTAGAGCTATTCTTTCACATACCAAGCACACACCGTGAAAATCAAAATTTTTCTTTCTTCCATCAATACTTAGCCCAACATTTATCTCTTTTTTTTTTTTTTGGTTTTTGAGTTGCACACCCCAAACTTGTTTTTTTCTTTCATGAACAATTGCATAACATTTTTTTCTTTCTTTTTTTTTTCCCCCTAAATTTCACTCTACCTATCCTCTCATAACATAGGATAACTCAAAATAATTCAATAAAAATAATCAACATACTCAAGGGGTAAATATTGAATGGTATTATTTTAGGCTAGGCTAATATGTGTGTGGTTGGAAAAAAAAAATAAAAAGGGCTTTACAAGGCTCAAAATGGGTGTACTAGGGATAAAATGTATCATGGCTAGCTTGAAAGGCTTAAACGGTCCAAAAATTGCCTAGATCCTTTCTTTGGTGAAATGTTATCTAAGATTTCGCCTCAATAGATTTTCAAGCAAATTCTAGCACTTGTGAGATTATCAAAATGTCATATTCATATAAACTTTCTCTAGATTTATTCACAAATAAAAGATCAAGGTATTATGCTCAATAATAAACTTTCACCATAAAAATGGAACTAACACAAGAATTATCCATAAGACTATGCTAATATCCATATTTTTCAACAATTTATGAACAAATTCATCCAAAGTTCTTATCATTAGAACTAGGTAATCACCAAAAAAAGCACAAAATACCTATATTTATTCTAACACACAATCACACAACTAAGAAAATAAACACACAATAACAAAAAAATAAATACAAGCATAATCCAACAAAGTTAACTCCCTCCCCTAAACTTAGCATGCAAAATATTGGAAAATTAAAGAACAAAAGAATGAGTTTAGGGATATTCCTCTCGTTGGTACATAGCTATGAAGCTTGATCTCCTTGAAGTGGTACCAACTCCTTAGATTGTATGACACACCGAAATAAAAAGAAATACTTGGGTTCCCTCCCAAGAAGCGCTTGAATTAAAGTGTTCGGCTTAACTTTTTGCTTGTGGCTCATCCACAAGTTGAGACCAAATAAGGTCTACCCTTTATGTCATCAACTGATCATCCCAATGCAAGAATGTGATCTTTTAGGCTCTTATCTTGAGAATGTAACACCTCATATTCATAATTAGGAGAGGAGTGTTAGAGTTCGTGACCCGAATTCTATTTGCCCTAGCCCGAAAGCTTCGCGGTGCGACATATGTGATATTTTTGTAATTGGGAGAAATTTTGAGATCTGTAGTGGAAGCGGAGGGATTGGGCCGATTTTTCCGTACAGTTTTTGTCCGTACACATATGTATTTTAGGGTTTTAGGGATTCTATATATACTGGGTTTGGCCGTGTAAAGCAACACCTTCTGTACCCTATTTTCGACATAGTGAAATTTTCTCCTCTGCCAGTGGTTTTTCCCGATTAGGGTTTTCCACTTAAATCTGTGTGTTCTTATTTTCATTCTTATTGTCGATTATCGTTCGTTAATTCTTAACAAGGAGAAATGGTGAGAATAAGTTACCGAGGGTCCACTCGTTGGAAATTATCGATTTGGTAGTTGTGGACAAGAAAATTCTACTCTAAGGTCTTCAAAGCTTTCTCATCAATGGTGGCCTTGGGATTGGAATTTATTCAAAGGATGACATGTTGATATTTACATGTTACTCCACATTACTTTGCATAGTGGTATTTCTCCCATCTCTCTCCTTTTCTTGAAGCTTAAACATCGACTCATCATCATAGAAACCACTACAAGTTGTAGTAGTGCAATATTTCTCCTCTGGAGTTGAATCAGTGTTGCCATGAAAGGTGCCTTCGGGATGGTTGATGATTGTAGCAAGATAGACTACTTGATATTCAAGATTTTGGATTGAGGCATCTTAGTCTTGGAAAAAAGAATCCATTATTTGCAATTGTGACATCAGTAAGTCTTCTATAGATGGCTTTTTCTCTTGCTTTGGGTGGTATGCATCTATTCTTCTTACGTAAGAAAAATGTCTAGGTTTACTAATTCTAAAGCCATTCTCTTGTCATGCTATTTCACAATTTCTCTCTTAAATTAATTAATCAACTAGAGTTGTCAACCGAGAATTCAAATATATTCACAAACTTATTTCCAAGACATAAGTGAAAATACCTAAATAAACTAATATGTTACTCCTAACATAAATTGACTAAATTTATTAAGTTTAGTAATTATTAAAGAGATTGCACAAGTGACATCTATATATTCCTATTCTATGTAAACATACCCCAAACTAGGTAATCTTAAGTTATTTTACCTAATCCCAAATTTCTAATCCCCTTTCCAAGCTCATAGAAATTTCACTCAACAATCTATTTAGTGATCAATTAAATAGAAGCAATAAGCATAAGGTAAAACAAATAACTCAACAATGGATTTGATTAATGAAAGAGGAAAGAAATAAACAAACATAAGTTATTAAGTTGGTTCACATAGTAAAACTAGACAAAGAAATATTCGGTTCATAATATAAATTAAGAACAATGACATTATAATCCAATGAATTTAAGAAATACAAAATCAAAGAGAGAAACGTTATAGAATTCCCCTTAAAAAAGCATGAAGGTATTCAAAGAGGTTGTCAAGCTCTTCCTCCAAGCTTGGCTCCTGCTCCCTTGAATCCTCTCTCTAGGATTTGCTCTCAACGACACTACTCTCTAACTATGAAAAATACAAAAAAAAAAACCCACAAGAAAATAACGCTTAAGTACCTCCTCCAATGATGACTTGTCTTCTTGTATAGGTGGTTGATGAGGAAACTCCGATGTGAACATAGGCTTGTTATGGAAATATGGTGATGGGCCTTAATTGTTACACCAAGAGTAGTCATGGTATGCCTCCCAACTCAGATTCTAGAAATTTAAGTGCAGGTAACTTTGTTGTATATGGCCTTTAGCAACAGAGTGTATCAGTTGCAAGTTATAAGGGCATCCTTCCCTTGAGTGGCTTCCTCCACATAATTGGCAATTCACAAAGGGTCTTTGGAAAGTTTGTGCACCCAAGGCATCAAGTCTCTTGGTCAATTCACTCACTCGAGTGGTCAACTCCATAATTTTTAGTTTATTGTTCAATTCGCTCAATTGAATATTCAAAGTCATAAGAGATTCGTGCCATTGTTTATCGGTGTCCGTCATGTTTCCACCTCCATAATAACCATAATATACCATTGAAAAGTACCTAAAATAAAAATTAAATAAATAAATAAAGAGTTTGAATTAAAGCTAGAATTGATTGCTATTAATATTAACAAGAATTAGTATTTCAATCCTTGGCAATGGTACTAAAAACTTGTTGATTAGAATGTCCAACTATAAATTATACTTACAAACTCTCGTGCAAGTGCACATGGTCACAAGTAATATAAATTTAAGAATTAAGAGTGTCGAACTCACGAAGATTGATTACTAAATCTAAGCTTAGTATTAAAATTGGTCAAACCTAACTTTATCCAGATAACTGAAATATAGATTTTAGAGAAATAAAACAAAGCAACTAAATTAGTATGCAAAATGAATAAAAGATAAATCAATAAGAAAAATGTCTAGGGTTACTAATTCTCCAACCATTCTCTTGTCATACTATTTCACAATTTCTCTCTTAAATTAATTAATCTACTAGAGTTGTCAACCGAGAATTCAAATATATTTACAAACTCTTTTCCAAGACATAAATGAAAATACATAGACAAGTTAATATGTTACTTCAAACATAAATTGACTAGATTCATTAAATTTAGTAATTCTCAAAGAGGTTGTATAAGTCACATAGATATATTCCTATCCTATGCAAATTTACCCTAAACTAGATAATCTTATGTTATTTTACCTTAGTCCAAATTTATAATCCCCTTTCTAAGCTCATAGAAATTTCACTCAACAATCTATTTAGCGATCAATTAAATAGAAGCAATAAGAAAAAGATAAAACAAATAACTCAACAATGGATTTGATTGATGAAAGAGGAGAGAAATAAACAAACACAAGTTATTAAGCTGGTTCACATAGAAAAACTAGACAAAGAAATATTTAATTCATAATATAAATTAAGAACAATGATATTAAAATCAAATAAATTTAAGAAATACAAAATCAAAGAGAGAAAAGTTATAGAATTCCCCCTTAGAAAAGTATAAAGGTGTTCAAGGAGGTTGTCAAGCTCCTCCTCTAAGCTTAGCTCTTGTTCCCTCAAATCCTCTCTCTAGGATTTGCTTTCAACTACACTACACTCTAAATATGGAAAATACAAAGAAAAACTCAGAAGAAAATGAAGAAAAGATGGTATAAACAAAGGGTGGTGTCGATGTTGTGGAGAAAATTAAGAAATAGAGGATTGGAGCTTGTATTCATCTTCATCTTCCTCTTCTTCCTCTCCTTCCATAGCTGCCTTCCTCTCTTTCTCTCTATCCTAACATACCTCTTTCAACCCCAAAGATAGGGTTTTAAAGAGGTGGCTCTTGTAAATTTATGGCAGGCCGAATCTGGACCCTTAGATTATCAAAAAATTGATCTTAGTCGTCTATTATTGACATAAGACGCAGTCGGTGGTGCTGCGATACCCAAAACTTCCCAAGAGTTGGCGTAGCAACACTGCTTTTGGTGCCACAGTGCCACTTTTCTGCTGGTCTGGTGCCACAGCTTCCCGAGTGTACCATTTCTTCGTTTTAGCTCCGATTTACCTCTTTTTTGTTGCGTTATGTCCGTATCAGATTCAATTCGATCCTAACCCATTTATGAGGTATAATTTCACCACATTTCATATCAAACATCTTCGTTTTATTCTACTATCGATATAAACAAACAAAACATCAAAACAATAAGAAAAACACTGGAAATAACTTAATTCAAAGAAGAACATAGCAGAACTTAAGGCATAATAGTACTAGATAACTCCAATTTTATAGAGTTAACATATGCTTGGGGTATGATGTAGCTTATACTTTAATTTTTATGTCTTGATTTCCAATATATTCTTTGATGTTGTTCTTGAATTTATTTATGCTATTCCATGTTTAATGCTTCTCAACTAATTAAGTACTAGTTGGATAATTTAGTTTCTCGAATTTGGCACTTAAGAGGGGAATTTTAGAAACAACTATAGGATAGTATAACCTAGGACTTATAAAGTTTGAGAGAACCAGTAATTCCTTTGAAGCTATGATCAAAGAATCATTGAACATAATGACTTCTTAATTTCTAGGTTCGGAACAGAAATATTAGAACCAAAATTTAGGAATTATTTCACTTGCCACTCGAGAGAGGGAGTAGAAATACCTTTGGGTTCTTGGTTTATAAACTAGGAATAATTATTTAGAATAAAATTAGTGATCAAAAAATATAGTTGATAGTTAGGTGAATTCAATCCCGTTTGTGCATAGAGTTTCTATATTTTGTTTTTGTATTTTTATCTATATTTGTATTTATTTAAGTATAAATTCATTTAGTTTGGTTGCTTAGATAAAATTAGGTCATGGTAATTCCGAAAATCAACGATAATTTAACACCCAATTCCTTGTGGGAGCGACAACACTATACTTATCACTTTATTGCGTGTTTATGACCCGTATACTTGTGGTTATTTTGTGCATATGCATTTAGCGTAACAATTGTTGTGTGTATAATGTACTTTGCGAGCATCATCTTTTGTAAATATGATCAGCTCATTTTCTCTATAGAAGCTTTTTGTGGGAAGATATTCGAGGTGAAGGACATTCATCAAAGGGGATTCTCGGGCTTCATGAGTATACTTCTTCTGGCTCGACCTAGAATCTCCTCTAGTGTATGGTCCTTTGAAGATTGTGCGGATTTCTCCTCGAATCTCATTCCCTATTTTCACGAACTGGTGAGGATGCTCGTCTATCATGATCATCTCTTTGATCGTCGTCTCTTCATCACTCATACCTATCGAGGAACCCTTGCCGAATTAGCTCCTCGATCTCGTCTTTTAGGTTGTAACAGTTATTTGTACCATGACCATTATCCTTGTGGAATTGGCAGTACTTGTTTTGGTCCTTCCTCGTTTCTTTGCCTTTTGACATGGGGGGTGATCGCCTGTAAGGTACTCAATTCTCGGTCGCCGTTAACACATCTTCCCTATTTTCCATTAGCCCGGTATAATAGGTGAAATTGGGGGTACAAGGAGCTTTCTTCTCATATGGTCGAGTTTTCTTTTGCTCCCTTTTGAAAGAAGAGGCATTCTCCTCACCCTTATTTTTTCTCTTCTTTTTATTCTCCTTCTTTTTCATAGAATCATTAGTATTTGACGGTTCTAATGGAATTTGGTCCTAACACTTAGGAAAAACATACATGCATGTAAAACTATGGAGAAACACATGATCACATCATGAACGCAGCTGAAAAATAGCGGATTTAGGTTTTAAAATTTTTACATGAAAACAGTTTTCATAACTATAGAACATACATATATCATATATAGGATCATGTATAACATAAATCAAATCTAGATGCATAAACCCTAGAGATGAGATTAGGGTTTACCTCTTGCAGCGTGCTCCTCCCTGATCTCGTTGTTGATGGTGATCATATCTCCAACCCTAGATCTTCTTGTCTATGTTCTTGCTCTTGGTTGAAAGGTGAGTGGGCACCAAGTTGAATCCTATATTGGAGAACGATCAAGAACACCTTTTTGATCCTTTGGAACACTGGGACATGAGATGAGACTGTAAGATTACATGAAAAATTTTCTCTCTCACTTAGCCTAAGGGAGGCCAAATTCTCTCTCTCTCCCCCTCTGCTATGCGTGTAGCAGTAGTGTTAGGGTTGTGCAATTTTTTTCTCTCATATATCTTATATATATGGGGCCTAAAACTACTAATCCCAATCCAACTAGGATTGGGCTTATTCTCCAATTTGGGCCTTAGGTGTATTTTTATAAATATGTCCAACTCATGAAACTTATTTATAAAAATACTAACTTCTGTATAGAATCATTATTTTACACAGTTTCATGAAACTAATTTCACAAATACCACCAACCAATTAATGAGCTTTGTTGAGTTAGACAAGGGACCTAATGG
>JXTC01000096.1:275371-299518 GCA_002914845.1 Trema orientale | reverse complement strand
ATGGGAACTTTATGGGATTTTAAAGCATACATAAGCATGCATAGTTTTTACTTACTGAGCTTTAGCTCATTTTAGTCTTGTGATGCAGATGAAGAAGCACATTTTGGTGTTGACTAGCTTGTTGCCTGGCTTGCCTTTTGTCGCCATGATCATACAGATGTGGACGAGCTTGACCCGTGGCGATGTTTTTATTTTGTGATATTTTAGTGTAATGTAAATACTACTGCTGATGGTAAAATAGACTGGTGAAAATCTCTTTTGATTGTACATTTGTAAAGACACTATTAACAAGCAATGCCATGCAGTTACTTTTGTTTAAAGGTTTTAGATAGTTCAAAATTGCCCACCTTTTTATCAAAACTAAAGATATGATTTAAGAAAGAATAACACTTCCTAGTTTAGCTGTATATGACAATATTGTTAAACTAGGGGGCGTTACAACACTAAACAGCAAAACACTAACAACGAGCTAAAAGTTGGACTTTATTTAGGTCCATCAGGTCATTGAAGGCATCTAAGTTGTCACGAGGGTCTGTTTTTCCCTCGTAAGCAGCAATAGTTGGCATTTTGAAGCCATCAAGAAGAGGGACATTCTGGATCTCCTCGGGGAAATGAGAGTATTCCCCTTTGACCTGATACTCTTCGTGAGTTGTCAGGTGATTCAACTAGTTCCTCATTTGAGCCACCTCCTGCATGAGCTCATCAATAGAGGGAGTAGCAGTCGAACTCCTTCTAGTCACGCTCCTAGTAGCGTTCGATCTTTGATAGTTCATGTTCTTGCGAAGATCACGGCCAGTTCATGATTTACATCGCCTGTAGCTCGGCCAATTCTTTCGAATATGCTGCCTGTTACACTGGTCCTCATGTCCTCGGTTCGCTGATTAACTCAAGTATTTGTACGAGGAGGTCTTGGTAGTAGATCTCCTACTATTATTTTTAGCCTCGCGTGACTTGGGCCAGCAAGTTATGTTCAATCTGGGGACTTTGAACTAGAAGATCAAGAATCATCGTAAACTGACCTGGCCGGCTAGTCGTGACCTCAAACATGATAGCGACTTGTAGGAATTGACCTTGCTTCTTCTGGTCGCATTACCACAAGGGCACTCCCTGTCAACCTTTCTGGCATTGTCTAGATTACTATCATGGATGTTAGAACTTTGTCTAGTGTCTCCTTGTACTACATCTGTCTAGCCTGCAAATCAGCGATCTCATCTCGTCTAGATTTGTTAGCGTGCTCCTTCCTGGAGCGATGTCTGACTTCATCCTACTGTGTGCCGATGGTCTCTTGGCTTATGACAGGTTTTGGGCAGCTTCTCGTAGTGGCGGCAGCCTCATATCTCGTGGGAAGATCTCAGGTATGTATGGCCTGTGACCTAGAAGGGATTGTAGTTGGGTTATTCGGGCTTCTGCTAAACACCATTTTTGCATATTGGAAATAAGTGATTCTGAGAGGGTTTTTGCCAAATTTTTTAATCTAAGGCTCACCTTCTAGCCCCAAATTGTTGATACCAAATTTTTGTATAACAACTGGATTGTTAAAATATGATTAAAATATAAAGAAACAGTGATTTTTAAAATAGTTCAGTCTTTCAGACAAAGAGCCTACGTCTACTATAGTCACTCTCATTTCTGTAGAATTTCAATATGCCAGAATTCGGATCCCTTTCTCTGTGAATTAGCCTTATATTTATAGGCCTTTGGAGATTCAGGTTTCTTGTAACAAATTTACTAACTGAACATTTAATAAGATCACAATAAATACGAATTTGTTCGTATTTATCCCACAAAGTCAGTAAATATCCTAATTTGAATTGATATCTCCAAATTCCCAAAATGTAGATAAATCCCAAATTTTGGGATGATTTAAATGAAGAAATCTCGTTGTATTGCTCACATTTCTATGTCGTTTGAATTTTTCGATCTCAACCAGCTCCGAACGAGCTCACACTTCTTCAAACAGCTTGAACACCTCGATCCTAGTGAGCTTCGAACCACCTCGCTAACATGAGTGAAATTCACACACAACAAGAAGTTTCCAAAAACTTTTAATGTGTTTATCAGATTACCAATATTAACCTTGTGTTTTTTTTATATACAAAATATATTCTTAGTTTTGAAATTGGTTTAAAATTATCCTGTGTATCTTTTATCAAATTCTAATACGAAAATTGCCAAGTTCCCTTCGTTAAAATTCATTAGATCTATTAATAAACAACTTAAATGCCAAGTAGGATTCATTTTTAGAATATTATACAAAAATTTGAAAAGAGATATTTTTTGGTGTTTAGCTACTGGATTAAGGAGATAGTTTGACTGTCAACTGGGGCTAGCTCAGTTGGTCCAAGGTTTGAGGGTTGTGTGTGTGTGTTTGGGGGGGGTCAGGGGTTCAAACCTTAGTAGTGTGTGTGTGTGTTATTTTCTTTTAATTTGTAGTAAGTGGTGGTCATTAGTTAAGTCCCACTTTTTTTAAAAAAAAAGGAGATAGTTTGACTATGATTAATTTTGACCGAGTATTAGTCAAATTTGACCAAATACGAGCTAAGGGATAATTTTGATCCAACTTGGCAAACCAAAGGGATGCATAGTGCATTCCTAGTAACAAAGGCTCCAAAATTTGTATTTTGCTAAAATTTGGGTAAGTTATATAATTTCTTTTTTTAAATTTCTACTTTAGCTTTATATGCTATAACCGTCGACTGCTGTATTATAGATTAGAGTATATTATGAAAAAAAACATATATGTCAAATATCATATAGAACATATTAATTTGTTATAAATTGATTATAATTAATAAAGTCTATCAACTAGTAATAGATAAACATAAGCACGTATGTCATGTAATGTTTATTACTTTGTATATTAAGTACGTCGAATATAAGACCGATGTGGGCCCGTGACAAATTTTCAAATAATTTTTTTTTTGAAATAAAATAAATAAATAAATAAATTATAGTTGCTAGCAGATATTCAAACGAAAACAAAATTCAAGCTTTGAGATGACGCAAATACCGAGTCAAGACGACCCTACAGAGCATACAAATGGGTTGGTCACACATTCCCTAATACTTTAATACTAATCACGGCTTGTGAATGATCATTATAGCTATTCTTATCCCTCATAACTGTTTCAAATTGTCAATATTTGACCCAACTTTTGTAGTCCTCAGGTCATCCTCAGTACTCATCAGCTATCATACGTCAGAGTCAGCTACTGTACGACCCAAATTATGTAATGCTTTCACACTAAGGTACCTGTATATAATGCAATTACAGGGAACATACTATATAATATATAACAATTACAATATCATGTGTACACACAGAAAATAACAATAATACAGTCTTGTAATTTTGACTTAAAAGAGGGATTAAGACGGCAAAATTCTATAAATCTCTCACGGATTTTGCACGTATATAATTAACCTGTGACTTGGTATTCTCAGTAACTACATTAATATTTTATAATTTTAATCTTAAATTATATTTTCTAATTTTATAATTAATATTTTAAGTAAAAGTTGGTATAATGTTTTGGTTCATAGATAGTAAGTATCGGGGTGTTTGGACACATTTTAATTATAAGCAAGGGTATTGTTTGGACAAATCAAATGAGGTTTTCCCAATTTGACAACTTCAGGGGTTTTACCAAAATTTTAAACTATTGTGAGGTAATAAATTTTCCATGTAAGCGTGAGCAAAAAGTGTGCTTACAGAGTAAGCTTTCAAAGGCACTTTAGAATATACTCCACTTGATAATTAATGATGAAACACTACTAGAAAAGTAACATATAACGTCATTAATATCATGTTATTTGGAACAACAAACGACGTTATATTAAACTCACATCACATCGTACAAAAATGATGTGACATATCCCAAACCTACGTCATTTTTATATTAAGCGACGTAGCAGCAAACATACCACATTGCTTCTAGGGCGAACGATATGATATATCCACGTGGGAGGTACTACATCGCTCGCCCCATAAGTGACGTGGTAATGCATTATATCAGCTAGGGCTAAGCACGGCCCCACTAGTCTTCTTCTTCTTCTCCGAGCGGACCCAAGAGGTACCAAATTTCATGATTCTTGTTGCATTTTCTTCCTTTTGACGAGCCCAATAATCCTATAGGATTTTCTTCTCAGGTCTGTAAGTGTTTGTAGGTCTATTTTCTTTTAGAAAAATTTTAAATTTTCTCGGCTCATCACTCTAAAATTCAACCATTATGTAATTTATTCTATTTTTCATGTGTATTAGGTTCGTTCTTGATCGGGTATGGATTCTCCTTTAATTTTTGCTTCAAACAAGCTATTTTGAGCAATTTAGATTTTTTTTCTAATTTTTTCCTATTTTGGCGAATTTTTTAATTTTACTTTTTAGATCACTATATCACTTTTTGAGTTGGCTCTTATGATTAATTTGATGATAGTTCTTTTGAATAGATTATATTATTTGTTTAAGTAAAATTTTCAAGTCTTGAACTGACAAGTTCAAATAATTTGAAAGAAAACTGTATAATAACATTCGAAAACAATAAAATAACAAAAATCTACAAATATTTAGAAAATCCTTTTGTCTTTCAGTATGGAATATTATTCTTTAGTTTTTGATATCAAACAGAGCAACTTAATGAATTCTCAAATTCATTAAAATGGATACGCTTAAAATAGTCCAGTTGGCTAGTTTTAGGTACAAATTATAAGGCATTATATTGACAAGTGTTAAGTTTTCGATAGGCCTTTGGCTAATATTTTTCTTGACCCTTGATAAAATCTAAACTCAAAGAACAAGCATCAATGAAATGTAGAGGCATCTCAATAGGTTGATTGGCACACAACTAACTTCTTCTCTCCAGCTCAATCCTGTTATGTATTCCAACCAATTTAGTAAATGGCCGAATTTATCAAAAATGCCAAAATATTTTTTTGGACCTCTTAGCCAAATAACGGAATTTTGGGTCTTTTTTTAAAAAATGGCTGTTTTTCAAACTCTATCAAAAAACAACTAAATTTATCAAAAATGCCAAAATATATAAGTACCAATTGATATATCTCAAATAAAATTGATATAAAGAAACACAAAAATTGATGTAATATACATAAAATTTATATATAAACATAATATTCATATAGTATACATAGAATTGATCTATTAAAAAAAATTGATCTATTAAAAAAATTGATCTATTAAAAAAGAGCCAATTAGAGAAATAAAAAGGAAGAAAATCGATGGCCATTAATTAAGTGGAGGTAAAAATAGCCATTTCTGAAATTGTTGTGAAAAAATGGTCATTTCTTATAAATACTCTTTATTATTCTTGTAGTAACAAATATTTATAGGTAACTAAAAGCCAAATATTTTTAAAGCAAAAAAGTCGTTCATTTTTTGTCAAAAAGAAAACGGAAAAAGAAAAAGAAAAAGAAAAAAATTGTTCACTAGTAATAGTGTAAGAAAACTTCGTCATCCAGTTAAGGTAAGTTTGGAAATTATTTATGGGATAAATGACTCTGTCAGTACCTGAACTAAAGAAAAAATCTCACTTTGATCCTTAAGCTTTAAATTGAGATGTATTGGTCCTTAAATATTAAAAATGTGTCATTTTAATCGCTTTTGCTATATATTTTGTTTGAAACTTATCAGAATGAGCACATAAGTTGCATTTCTCATTCTGTATTAGTAAATTACATTTTAGATAGTATTGCATTCTATTACTGTCCAATGTGTAACTAATTTTTCTTCAACAAATTATTTTTAAATTAATTCAGTCCATGTTCTAATCACTTTATAGTGCTAGAAAATGCTTTTAGATATCAAATAAGTATAACAAAATAGCAAATATATCTTATACGTTCATTTTGCTAAGAATAAAACAAAATATACAATTAAAATGGCTAAAATGAAATAATTTTAGTAGTTTAAGGACCTAAATAACGCAATTTAAAGTTTAAAGATTATTAAAATCAGACTTTTTTTTCATAATTTAGGGACTAAATAGGTCATTTATCTATTATTTATATAGGAAACACTAACATGTATATCGTGATTAGTATCAGCAAAACAAAAAAAAATAATAATAATCAACAACTAATTAAGAGGAATAAGAAAGGAGATAGCTCAAAAATGGAGAGCACTACATTAGAAAATCGTAATCAATTGTCAAAGACTCTTAGGTATGATGAGAAATATCAATATATATATTAGAGGAAATTGCGGTGAAAATATCTTTTTTCGTTGTTAAAATTTACACTTATGTACTCAATTTTTTTTTCTAATGACAATAGTACCTTTCATCAAAATTTTGTTGCTATCGTTAAATTTTTGTGTTAGATGCTACCTTAGAGGACACGTATCGCTCTAAAGTTAATTGTAATTTTAAAAATGTAAAAAAATGAATAAAAATTTGGAAAATAAAAAATAAATTTAAAAAAAAAAAGAAATAAGTTTAAAAAATTCAAACCCTACTCTATTTTCTATTTAATTATTTTCCATTTATTCCAAAACAAGTAAATAAAAAATGGAAAAAAAAAAATCCCTTGCCCAGAACATTCTTTTTCCTCTCTGTTGTAGGTTCCAAACCTAGAACTTTCTTTTCTTCACCCCCATGGAAGAATAAATTTGGCGGCACACCACCACCCCTTCACTGACCCCCTCTATCTTCCCAATCTCTCCTCCGATCTTGGCCCTCTTTCCTCGATTCATCACTATGCATAGGCGGCGAACAAAACTCAAGACTTCGGATTTGGACTTTTGACGGTGATGTATTCAATTTATGAAATGTCTACTTGAAAGTTTGGTTGCTTATAAATTATATGAAAGATTGAAAAAAGTTTTGTTTCTTATACTGTTTTTTGATATAAATATTTGTGGGAAAGCTTGCTAGAAGGATTGTGAGTGGATTATTTGGTGATGAGTGATGATGTACCCAAACGGCAGAGAACTTTCATGCCAGTACACAAGTTTTTCTAGGAGGTTTTTTTTTTGTCTTATTTTAGTTTTTAATCCTACAATTATTTTTTGTGTAGATATATCTATATATATATATATGCCTTCCTTGTGCCTAGGGATTGGGCTTCTCAGAATTCTAGGAGGGCAAAAATAAAACCGTTCAAGAGACCCATTACTTGAGAGTTCCTCTCATACTGCTCGATACCAGTACTTGAAAATCATTAGTTTTTTGACGGTGTTTTCATCAAATGGTGATTGGGCATATCAATTTAGGAATATAATTTAATTTATCAGTTTCAATGATTTATTTGAATCGATTTCCTTTTTTATTTTAATTTATTTGAATTTTTTAAACTTATTTCTTTTTTTTTTTAATTTATCTTTTATTTTCAAAATTTTTATTTATTTTTTTACGTTTTTTAAATTGAAATTAACTTCAGAACGTGACATGCGTCATCTGAAGTGGCACTCAACAGAAAAATTTGACGGTTGTAATAAAATTTAGAAAGAAGATAAAAAAAATTAGATATATAAGTATAAATTTCAACTAAAAAAGAGATTTTCGCAGTAATTTCCTTTATATATATTATGATTGTGAGAAGATTAATATGTACGGGTCTCTAGCTTGCATATTGACATTTGCAAATAGCTCATTTACCTTTTAGTTTTTGTTATTGGTTTTTGACAATGTCAGTAATTCAAATCATATAAAGATAATCAAATAAAGATTCCACATATCCCAATGTTTAGGCTTCATGTCTCATTCAACTTTCGGTTTGCTGGGATTGCAGCGGACCAAATCAATAGCGGTTATTTTTTATTTTTTATTATTTTTTTTTTTGTTCTTATTCTTATTCTATATATTTTTTTTTTCCAAAGATGTGATTGCGTAAGTTTTGACAGTATAGTTAATCATATGCAGCTTTAAATATATCTCAAAGAATTTTTATGTTTTAACAAAAGAAACCTAAGAGCATAAAAATTCAAAGATTCACAAGAACATTCCAAATAGGTTGGTGTCCACTGCATGCAAGATTTATAATTACGTACAATATATTAACCAGAAAAATAAAAGAGTCAATTATACAACCGAGAGACGCACAATAAACAAGCCTACCAAAAAAAAAAAGCTACAAAATAATGAACAAAAATACTTTGAATGATAGCCATAAGATAAATGTATTGCTTACACCAATGTATAAATAATATCTCTCACTATTTCATGGCACCATTTCCATTATATTTGATAGGTTATAATTATTATTATTATTATTATTTTAAAAAATTGACACGGATTTTTTTCTAAGTAAATTTGACATTTTTCGATTTTGAGGATTAACTAAGTAATTGGCATTTAATAATTTTAAATTATATACCATGAGTCTCCCCTTTTAAATGAATTAGAAAAAATAAATTTTAATGAGATAAGCGTTCTGTAGATATTACTGAATTTGAAAGTACTGATCTTTTCTTCTTTTTTATATGGAAAGTGTTTGGTGCGACTTAAAAGTTATAATTAACACATGAATTATTATACAGCTACAAAATAAAAGTTGAAGCCTATCAATAGCTAATTAAAGGGGATTGTATTAGCCAATGGGATGGTTCGTTTGAATGACCTTATGGATATCCATTCAAAGGTTTTTGTTGTTCTTACTGGTATCTCTGTTTCAAACTGTGTAGTGAGTGCGAACATAATTGTGATGTGTATATACTTTAATTCTCTCAGCAGTTTATATATAATAATAATTAATCGGATTAATCGGGTAATTTGCAGCAAAAATTCCTAACCTTTAGTGCCTTTGACATTTAAGGTTCTAACATTTAACTTTTGGCATTTAAATCCTTAATCCCCCTAAATGTTTGCATCCGTTAGTCTCAGGGCTATTTCTGCTTATTTCTCTGTTAAGAGGCACCTGCTTCGCACATGACCCTTTTAGGAGAGGTACTCGAAAAGAAAGAAAAATTTGGTTATCTAGGAGCATTTAAAATCATTTCACAATTCCTCTCGAAAAAGAAAAAAAAAAAATCGTTTCACAATGGTTTCTGAAGGGAGGAAAAAAAAAACAACGAAGGAAACCAAAAGCCAGGGACTGATCTTTTTCCCTCTCATTTGATTTTCTCGACAAAAGAAGGAAGATTAGAAGGGAAAGCTGAAATTATAGTTTATTTTCGAATCAATTAGGGTAAGAATCTTTAAATACGAGTTTCTTTGAATCTTTTCATGTTGGCCACAGTTAACAGAAGTTTTGTCAACAATGAATTTTGAGATTTACGAAATATGACTTATGTGTAAAATGAATTGAAAAATAAAGTAAGGTAAAGGGATATGAATTTTATAGTAGTTCAGCCCCAAAAAAGATAAGCTTATATCTCTTCAATATTTTCTAGAGAATTACAAGAGTTTCTCTAAGACTCAAGATGAGAGCTGAGAGAGAATTACATAGAGTGAGTGTATAGTGAAGTGATTGTGAGATGAAAAATTTTGAGAAAAGTTTATACATACCTGTTTTTGAAACTATATTTTCACAAATACCCGTTTTTTATTTTTATTTTATAATATCTGTTTTTATACTTTTTTTTTGGAGAAATGTAGATCACCACTATTTTACATATAAAATATATACCACGATATAAATTTCATGCATTAAATGTATACCGTGGTCTACATTTCATGAATAAAAGTTACACTAAAAATTGGCACACATTTTAAAATGTGTATCATCATATTTTACACATGAAATGTGTACCTTATGGATAAAATTTACATTTTAAATGTGGACCACTCATATTTTGCATATGAAATGTAGACCATAGAAAGGGGTATTTTTGAAAGAAAAATTAGAAACAGGTATTTTTGAAATAAGTTTTAAAAAATGGGCATTAGGCGTAATTTTCATAAAATTATGAGACTGAGCCCCTTTTATATAGATGAGGGTGGCTTTAAATTTTTTAATTTTGTGAATAGGAAACTACATAATAAAATATAATATAATATTAGGATTGAATGACTACACAATAATGGATAATTATCTCCTCCTCAATTATAGTTAATTTCCCTTTTTAGGATTAGGTAGGTCAACTATTTCTGGTGGTCAAAGACCACACCACAACCACTGAGTAAAATTTTGGAAGATTAGTGATAATATATTAGGATAATTATTGAATCGTTATTTGTTATGCAGTTTTTTTTTTTTGTTTTGAATATGTATATTAATTTGTCGTTAACTTTTTATGGATATTTTATATAAATAGACGAAAAAAAATCCTTTTTTTTGTGCAAACTTTAGTTCTCCTGAATGTCATACTATGGATATATAGGATTATGTGTGTGTATATATATATATATATGTATATATATGAAACAATTATGAAGAAAATGTTGGTTTGATAGGTGAACCAATAGATATTAAATAATTACGAAGAAAATGTTGGTTTGATGGCTGAAACAGTATGAAACTGATAAGCTTTGGGTATTGTTGAGCTTTTGCAATTAAAGGAATGTAAAAATGGTAGTCCCAAAGCTTGGGGATGATGAACTCCCTGATTATGGTAAATCTTTTTCTTTTTTTTTTTAATGGCTTAGTTTTTTTCATCTGTTTATTATTTAATTCTTTTCTGTACTTATTTGATTTAGTGGGATTCCTCAACATGGTAGATATTAAAATCTTAATTTTCTGTGCTAATGTGCAAGTATTTGAGGAAGTTAGGGATTTAAATACCAAAAGTTTAAAATTGGGGACCTAAATGCTAAAGGTGCTAAAAGTTAAGAATTTTTGTTGCAAATTACCCTATTTAATCCCTGAAATCTATTTCAGTAAACCTGAAAAAGATGGATTATTTTGTATCCCTTGGAGGGAAATTTTGTCAAGTTGATCCTTTTATTGAATGATTATTATTATTATTTTTTTGAAAGTGTTTATTGGATGATTATTAAGACTATAAAATAAACTATGTATCTAATCAAAGTATTACGAAGGAAAAATAATTCTAGGATCTAGTCAATGAATTTTGTGGAATCGTATCAATCTTTTGTAAGCGCTCTACAAACATGAAAGGTACATAACATTATATATCTAGCTATAGTTCAAATATACGTCCTACATATGTATAGAGATCTCGTCGTGTTTAGTATTATATACGGTATGCTAGTACAAATTGTTATCTAAAACTTTCCAAACTAATATGGATTTGGTGTGTGTGAAAAGTGAAAAAGTACTTAAAAAAAAAAAAAAGTAAGAAAAGTGTGTTCTAATTTGTTCTACTTTGTTTTTGTTTTCCCCAACTATGTCTTGTTTTTAACAATAGTCTGACCAAGGAGTAGCAAATTAAGACTACCTCAAACTTAGAGAACTCTCAAACATAAACCCAAAGATTCTTAAAGGCCATATAATTTTGAGATATGATGATCGAATTGACGTTAACATATGTAGTTTCCACGAAGCTTGCAAAACCCACAATTCTTAAGCCCCAAGTCTTTATCTTCTCTCCACAAAAGATAATCAACGGTCAATGCTATAGACTTGTCTTAAACTTTGACCAAGAAAGAATATTTTAAATCACTACAAATACAGTAGAGAGAGGCGTTGTTTCTTCTTCCTTTTCATCACAAGAACAAACTAAACGTACGAGATCAGATAGAGGATAAGACTGATCTCGCTCACTCAGATAAATATTCATCATCGTATGAGTAAAAAAACTATGCCAACTTCTAACAATGAGTGGCTTCAATATTACCATCAAAACTTTTTTGATGAACAGCCCGATAACCATGACCCTACTATCCTTAGTGGTGGTGTTATGTCATCGGAAAGTTTAGGGAGCCCCGGCAGTCCGTCGTTAACGACAAGTCAGGGTTTTCAGCAAGCTTCCTCGGCTAGTGCTCCATCGAAACCGATCAGGAGAAGATCGAGGGCTTCGAAGAAAACTCCGACGACCCTTCTCAACGCGAACGCGAATAACTTTCGCGCCTTGGTTCAGCAGTTCACGGGTTGTCCCAACCCCCTTTCGTTTGCCAACCAGAAAGGCCCTGTGAACTTGAACTTCGGACTCAAAAATGCGACTCCGATCATTGAGCCTTTCCGAAACTACGATTATCGTCAGCGATCTCAGCCAGTTCTGCCGCCGAATCAGCAGCAGCAGCAGCACCAACAACAACAACAATCTTACTCTCAAGAGAATAACTACCAGCTGGGGCAAAACCAACAATCTTACTCGTCGTTTAATAGTATGAGTACTAGTGATGTTTTCTTCCCTTCAACCTCCATGAACACTAGTACTCCTAATATGGAGATATCCAATGGCTTTGTCATGGAGGATGATCTCTCTATTGATGACTTTACTCCATCTCCAGGGTTCATTTACGACTGATCAGTAGTAATTCTCGTACCTTTTATGATTCATGTTATTTTAGTTACTTTTTGTGAAAAAATGGATATGGAGAATTAATTAGTACATTTAATTATCTCTTAGTAATTATATATATCCTTGGCCGTATGATCGCAACTTATGAATTATTTAATTAAATTGCTTCTGATGAATAAGTTTCGTTTATTATTTATGCTATGTGCACCTCGTTTTACATTTTAATTTAATTTAATTTTTTCTTATGAGTGTGCTTTTCCTCTCCTCAACTTTTTTTTTTCCCCCTTTCCCTACGTAAGGATGTGATCAACTATCTCATTTTTTTTTTTTTTTAAATCTCCTCACTGTCTTATTAATTCAATAACATCACATCATTCTTTTTATTGGAGTTATTAAAGAAATAAGTCTTAAAAATAAGGTGATGTAGTGTTGTTCGATTAGTGTGGAACAAAAAGAGATAATAAATTAATTAAGACAGTTGATCTCACCCATTATAGCTCGAGGCTTACTAGCTTAATGGCCTTTGCATAAATTATCATGATTCATTCTTGTATGTAATTATTATGCCCGCCACTTTTCATTAATGGATCTCTAGCTAAGAAGTAGTTCTCCAATAGTGGTGATAGCACACAATGATGTATCCTCTGTTTGTTAACCAAAAATCCATTTTCAATTAAACTAGAACTATATATTTTCGAAGATAATACGTTGTTGCATGTTTTATTTTATGTTTTTTCATCTTCTCCCTCTGGTCTCTTCTGAGGACAAAAAAAAAAAAAAAAAAAAAAAGAAACACTTACGTCTGACACACTCAATTAGTAGAAAATATTTATAGATTATGGGGCAGATCACTTTCTAGCATCTGAGTCCTGACTGATAGGGTCGCATAGAAAATTGCTTTTGCTACGGCGGACGCAAGTAGTTTTAGGTAATAATTAATTTGTGCATTTATTTATATATATATATATATATATATATATGAGAGGTTTCAATGAAGATTTTTGTACTTGCTCCATAAATGGATACTTTGACTAAATTAAAAATAACTTGATATTGCAAGTCATTTTTACCTACAATCATTCTATTCTAATTATTTTGGCAATCCCTTTTCATTGAGGTAGGAATAAGTTTTTGGAATGACATTTTAAGGAAAATAATTTGGAATGATTTTAAAAAAAAAATTTAATAAAAAATATTAATATTTAATAGTTTTATGTATATAGTAGATTTGAAATTATAAAAAAGAAATACTTTTTAAGACGTTCATTTAATATATATGACTAAGACTATAAAATACATCAAAGTTTCATATAAGTTTTTATTAGTTTTATATATACGGTTAAACTAAAACTTTTTTATTAGTTGATATATACATACAAGTAATACTATTAAACCCTTCAAAAAAAAAAAAAGACTAAGACTATTAAAAAACACATGAAATCAGGAAAAAAAAAAGTATATAAGCTAAATAGATAATATGTTTTCTTTAGGAAAAAAAAGTAATACGTAGAAAACAAGAGTAAATAGGTAATACATTTTCTTCAAACAAAAAATATAATTCATGTGAAATAAAAAAAAAATTATTAAGCTTAATAGATAATACGTTTTCTTCAAAAGAAAAAAAAAAGAAAAGAAAAGAGAATTTATATAACTAGATAAATTTTTTGATTATTTTGACTAAAGAAAATTAGTTTACATTAAATAATAACCTAGGAATAATAAAATAGCATATACAAAAAATACTTTAGAAAAATACATATACTTTTATATAATTAGCTAGTAATAGCAATGATGAGAGGTAAGGAATGAGAATAAAAATATAAGGAAGCAACTATGCAATGGGAATGAAAAAAAAAAAAAGAAAACAACGGGGAATAGATAAAAATAATATCAAACTTATCGGGTCATAAACAAGTTATCTATCTTTTAAGTCATAAGTAACTTTCTATATTTATATAAGTATTAATTAGATTAATTTTTTTTTTCAAAATTACTAATATTATTACAACCATTAGATGAAAATCCAATGGTCCAAATTAGAGTAACTATCCATGGAGCAAAAATAAAAATCATCATTGAAATATCACCTATATGTTACAATAGTTTGTTCTCTTTACAAAGTAGTAGGCATACTTTCTCTAATATGGAGGCCTTGAATCAAATATTTTTACTCCCATATGTTTCAGGAGATAATAAATAATTCTCTTAGAATTTCTGTAGCGAAGTGAGACACATTCAAATTCGTTAAATCTCCAAAATGGCCATACCATTTATTTTTTATTTTCATTTTACTATGTTACGGATCCCTTTTTTCTATTTTTCTTTTTTAAATGGAGTTCTTGGCTTTGGCACTTTCTGCGAGATTGATGCAATTTCCCATTTGTACGTAGTGTTCACCTATAAATTATGATGGAGATGATAGTAGTTAATTAACTGGGTGATGATCTTGGTTATTTAATTAAATATTAAAACATGTTACAAAAATTAATCAATGCAGTACTACAAAATGAATCTTTTATAAATCAGTTCTCTCTCCAATGGTTTCAGATGTTTTCCTAGTCAAAGGACTGAACTAAGTGATAAAGGAAAAAGAGGCCAATGGGAGTGTGAACTGTAATAAGTGCGCCTGAGGTTTGAGCCTTTGAGGACCCCTAAACACCAGAAAATCGCTTCACCTAAAAGTCTACACAAACACCAAGACTGATAAAAAAAATTCTCATGTTTTACCTTTTGACTTGGCCTCTGGCGTGCTGGAAACTTCCATATACAATTCATGACTTGTCACATGACAATAATATTAAAAGCACCCATAAATTATCTGTATCTCCTCAGAAACACACAATTCTTTGTTTGGATCAATTATTTTAGTGTAAAAAATAAAAGTGAAGGAAAAAATCAAGAAAAAGGAAAAGACAAATTTTTCTTTAATTTTAATAAAATCTTTTTTGAAAATTTTCTTCTCCTTTTTCGTCCCTTTTGTCATATTTAATTCTAAATTGTTCTCTTACGTTACCAGAAAAACAACATTTGTTTTTAAAAAAAAAACAAACAAATTTAACACAAAAGTAAAAAAAAAATGTTTTCCCTTTTATTCTTTTTTCTTTGCCACAAAAAGATCCATGATCCGTATATATGCTATATTTTCATAAATATGTTATGGAAAAAAAGAATTTCGATTTGTAGAAACTTGATAATAATTGAACCCTTAATTAAACTGTATAGATTGAGTTGGTCGTTTGTCATTCTGCGGTATCAAACTACCCCTGTCTATAACTGTGTATGAATGGAAATTATTGAGATTTTTGTGACGCTGCATTTCTCAATTATACCTTTACTTAACGTTGACAATCTTGTAAAGTTTAGGTTGGAATTCAAACGTTTGTATTAAATACTTGTGTAATTGAGGAATAAAATTTACGAAGACAATAATTGAACTCTCTTAGTGTGTTGCCATATAATTTTGTAGATCAGACAAGACATCATATTGATCGGGGTTAGCGTTAACGAGAATTTAATATTATTCAAATGTGGCACAGCTTGTTAGTTACAGGTTATATGTATTAAGACATGACTTCTGTTCTTGGGGGAGTTATTCAACTGTGATACATTTTGTCGTAAGTATTACATGTTAATATTATGGGTCAGTATCAATTTTGACTTTTGACTTTTGATTTTTTTTTTCCAAGTATGTGATAAAAAAATTGTACAAATTATAAATCATTTATAAAATTAGGATTTTTATTTAATAAAAAATTCAAAATTCCAAAAATTATACTATCCCAAATTGACCGCGGTTGAAAATTTTCGATCATGTTAAATACGAGAGTGAAGAAGGCGGGACTGGGAGGCGACTAACCATGTTCGACTTGGATAAAAAAAGTTCAACCGCTGGCAGAAATTATCGGGATCGAGATCGATAATGGTGGCGAAGTACTGTAGATGATGGTAGTAGCATAAGAAGTTTGGATTTTGTTAGAGAAAAATTTGTTAGAAAATGGACTATTCATGTAAAAACCCAGCTTTCTAAGGGGCATTTTGGTCTTTTTACTATAGAGTTAAAAAAAAAAAACAGTTTATATATATACGTTTCTGTTTCTCTCTCTCTCCCCCAGATCTCTCCCTCGTCTCTCTCTCTGTTTCTCGGCCGTACACAATCGAAGGAGGGCTGCCGTGCCTCCAGCCATCGCCCAGTTGCAGGGATCACTGGCGGACCTCGCCAGCACCGCGCCGAGCTCGACGCTGGCCACCAGAAGCTGCCGGAGAAGCCCATCGGAGCCAGAGAAAGAAAGTGGCCGCGGAGGAGGTTTTCATCACCGGCGAAGATTCCGGCCACCTTTCGACTCCAAACTAGTACCGTTGGATTCGTATCGTCGCAAGGATCGTCAAGGTATATATATTTCAACCTCATTTTGTCCGGATCAAATGATGCCATTTTTGAGTATTTTGAGTTTTGAATTTTAGTTTTCGATCCGGCCGTTGGATTGTGTTTTTGACCTCATATTTGGAATGTACTCGGAAAATGGAGAAGTTTGATATATATATTGTGTTGTTTGGTGATAGGCATGAAAATCGCGATCGGACGGTCGAGATTTTGTCTCGTTTTGTGTGCCACCAGTCCGGTGTGGACTCGGACCCGAATTGGACAAGTGATATGTCTAACCTAGCTATTTTGGGTGCTAGGAATTCAACGAAGAGGTCTGTTTATGGAATTGAAGCTCCGTTGAGAAGTTGATTTTTCGCAAGAAGACAATCGAGGGCTCGGAATTGGTTCCCGACCCTCCGGGCGATCGTCATCGACACCTCGAGGACTCGATAGCGTGGTATCCCTGTTTTATATCGTTTTCGAATAAAACTTATTTTCTGCAACACACGTGAACAAATGTGATTTTTAGACGATTTAAATATCTGTGATGGGAATTGATTGTGTGATGTATATACTGTATTACTCTAAGAATTTTCTGAGCGCAGGTTATTTTGAGTATATCAAAATAGGGCCGTTATGCTGCCCTTTTTTCTGTAAAATTCTATTATGCATATTTTACTGAAGAACCAGAGTACAGTAGTTTTTACACTTCAGTTCTGTAATACACGTATCATAGGATCATACATGAGCACCGTGTTAGCATCGTGGGTTTATAGTGTGGCGCTGCGTGCCCCACCATCAGTGCAGAGTCCGTAAACCCCCGCGGGATTTATTACTTCTGATTACCTCCCCATTGGTAGACGTAGGCAATACGGTTGCCCCTCCAGGTTTGGTAGGCGACATATGGGTGTCCTCTTCGGGTATGGGCTTAGGTGTCAGGTAGGCTGTTAGGCATACTTAGTGCCATCATCCTGAGTTCCACAGATGAGAGGATGAGAGCTCATGGGTGCGGGTTAATTTGTGTCATGTGCATATGGATTAAATAGTTTTGATTACACTGCTTTATATATATATATATATGGATTTCCGGTTTGGATTATATATATGTATGTTTTGGACTAAACTAACCATATAGGAATTTTCCATCACTTAAATATTTTCGATCGAGGTAATCGTTTCCCTACTGGGCATTGTATGCTCGCCCCCCTACCTTCCTCCTCAGGTGGTGTTCAGTGCGATCTTGGTGATCAAGAGGAGTAAGAGGCCATCTTGACTGTAGTTCGTTTCTTGGTAATGCTAGAAATCTACTGTTGTGGTGTTTGGACTATTTGAGACTTTGTATTAGCATTAAACCAAGATTACTACTTTATAATTTGTCTGTAAACTTACATATGCCATTCTGGGATTTAACTTATTGTTGTGGATGATGATGATGCTTGGACTTATATTTGATTTTTTGTTTTCTAATTATTATTCGGTCTATGTTTAATGGTGTATACGAACTGTGGGAGAGGTTCACGGGATGAAATTCTAAATATTTTATTTTGATGGACTGTTTACAAAATTAAAACTTTTTAGACATTTTTCAAATAAATCAAACAATTTTCCATCTTTATGAAATTCCCCTTCTGCCACTGGCCCAGGTTTTGGGTCATGACATAAATTGTGGTATCAGAGCTTTGTGTTTAACAGCTCAGATGTATCGCCATTAAACTAGATTGAAGTGGTTTTTATAACAAGCATGCATCATTATCTCATTAACAGTTTGGCATATTGTTTCAGACTTTTAAGGATGCCTCTTAGAAGAGTTCCGAGGCATCAGTCGGATGCCGAACCTCCTCAACGTCTAGATTTCTCCCATCTGATCGAGGCAATGCAGCAGGCATTCGCCCAGATGAGTAATCCAGACTATCAGCCTCCAGCTCCGAGGGCCCGATAGTTGGATCAGTCGGATTACCTTCAGTGGTTTACGCACCTCCAGCCAGGGCAGTTTGACGGTAGACTAGATCCTCTCGCGACAATCTCTTGGTAACGTAAGATAGAGAGGCATTTTCGGTCCATTGGTACTCCGGTGGAGTTTTGGGCCATCTTTGCCATTACCCGTCTGACGGGGAGTGCCATTCACTGGTGGGAGACTGTGGAGCGGATGCAGAATATTGTGGGGTTGACTTGGGAAGACTTTGTGCGGATTTTTAGGGCTCAGTATGCCAATGAGGATCAACAGGACGAGATTATGAATCGGTTTGAGACTTTAGTCCAAGGTAACAGAACAGTGAATGAGTACCTGATTGAGTTCATTGAGTTGGCAAGTGTTGCTATTGACCCAAGTACGAGTGAGAAGTCACGAGTTGCCAAGTTCAGGAGTCGTCTGAATCGGAACATTTACAACAGGATTGGTACTCAGACTTTCCGTACTCTCCCTGAGATTGCAGTGGCTGCCCAGCAGGCAGAGGCCATCGAAGCAGGATTTGATTCCAGGAGGAACCAGCGGAGAGAAAATGACAGGAAAGCCACCAGGATGAACCAGGGGCAGTGGTCAGCTCAGGGTACTCCGAACAGTGGGAGTTCGAATAGTAGTGGTTCTTCAGGGGGTGGCAGAGGTAGTCCTTATGGAGGATGTTTTGTGTATGGCCAGCAGGGTCACCGAAAGAAGGAGTATCCTACTCGTCTGCAGAAATCTCCTCTTTCTCAACTGCAGGGGAGCCAGTCAGGTTCTGTTCCTTATCAGAACACTCAGGCAAGGCTGCAGCAGTCACAGGGTGTTTCGCAGACTTTTACTTCCCCTCAGCCTTATCAGCATCAGTACCGCCCTCAGGGTTACACTCAAAACTTTCAGACTCCTCAAGCCTCAGGGAGTCAGAGTGGGCGTGGTTATGGCAGTAGTGGCCCAGGATCCAGCAGCAGTCGTTCTGGTCAGGGGAGAGGCAACAAAGGGAAAGGAAGGTTGACTAGTCAAGCCTATACTCTTACTGGAGCTGACGACGCTCAGGATCGCATCGGCCGAGGTGTTGTTGATGGTATGATCCTTATTTCACACTCTTGGGCACATGTTTTGTTTGATACTGGTGTATCCCATTCATTCATATCCTTGTTATTTGCTCAACTCTTGGGGTTGGAATTTTTTGATTTGGATTATATATTGACGTTGGGTACACCTATGGGAGGAGTAGCCGATGTGTCTAGTGTGTGTAAGTCTTGTCGGATTGTAATTGGTGATAGGAAGTTACTTGCTGATTTGATTGTGTTACCGATGGGGCAGTATGACGTCATACTCGGTATGGATTGGTTGTCGAAATATCGAGCCGTTGTGGACTGTCATATAAAGTGGGTGTCTTTTCTTTTAGTGATGGATATCCCATTGTCTATCAAGCTAGAATGAATCCGTTAGAGCCTAGTCCTATTCTGAAAGCGTGCTTGGGAGGAAGGAAGAAACTTGAGTGTTATGGGAACTTGTTTGCCATTGATGGCGAGGTGAGAATAGACGATCAAGACCTATGGATTCCGGTGGTGAGTGAGTATTCGGATGTATTTCCTGAAGACTTACCGGGATTACCACCCGATAGGGAGATCGAGTTCTGTATTGAACTAGTTCCTGGAGCTCAGCTAGTTTCTATTCCAACCTATCGCATGGCACCTCCTGAGATGGAAGAACTAAGAGAACAGTTGGATGATCTGCTTTCCAAGGGCTTCATTCGCAGTAGCACTTCTTCTTGGGGTGCTCCTGTTTTGTTTGCAAAGAAAGCTGATGGTTCGTTAAGACTTTGTGTGGACTACAGGAAGTTGAACCAGTTGACAGTGAAGAACAAGTATCCTTTGCCAAGGATAGATGAGTTGTTTGATCAACTCGGTGGTTCAAGATTCTTCTCTAAGATCGATTTGAGATCCGGTTATCATCAGTTGAAGATAAAAGAGGATGATATACCTAAGACAGCATTCAGAACCTGATATGGTCACTTTAAGTTTCTAGTGATGCCATTTGGTTTAACGAATGCTCCTGCAGCCTTTATGGATCTCATGAATCGAATTTTCCGGCCGTTTTTAGATCGTTTTGTGGTTTTATTCATTGACGACATCCTGGTGTAATCTAAGACTCGAGAAAAGTATGCCGAACATCTGAGGATAGTACTCAAGACCTTGAGAGATCATCAGTTGTACGCCAAGAGATCAAAGTATGACTTTTAGATGTCAGAAGTGAAGTTCTTGGGTCATGTGATTTCTCACGAACGTATTTCAGTCGATCCCGCCAAGGTAGAAGCTGTTCTGGAGTGGGAAAGACCGAGAAATATGACAGAAGTAGGTAGTTTCCTCAGTTTAGCAGGTTACTACTGTCGTTTTGTACAAGACTTCTCGAGGATTGCTTTGCCTTTGACCAAGTTGACCAGAAAGGACGTCAAGTTCATTTGGGATCACGAAAGTGAAGAAGCTTTTATCAGGTTGATGCAGAGTTTAACCACCGCACCTGTTCTTATTGTTCCTAACAGTAACGAGCCTTATGTGGTGTATACCGATGTTTCGAAGACGGGTTTGGGATGTGTCTTGATGCAGAATGGTCGAGTTGTGGCCTATGCTTCTCGTTAGTTGAAGCCACATGAAAGGAACTATCCCACCCATGACCTGGAACTTGCAGCAGTGATCTTTGCATTGAAAATTTGGAGATGTTACTTGTGTGGTGTGAAGTTTGACATATTCTCCGATCATAAGAGCTTGAAGTATCTCTTCACCCAGAAGGATCTGAATTTGAGGCAACGAAGATGGGTTGAGTATATGGAGGACTATGACTTTGACCTACAGTATCATCCTGGTAAGGCTAACGTTGTAGCCGATGCACTGAGTAGGAAGCCTCATGGTGTACTAGCTGTACTAGTGTTTGAAGATTGGAAGAACTCAGTTGTGATTGGACACTATAACTTGCAGTATTTCGAGAATGAAGGCGTTGCTTGCCTAAGCAACATTGTGATTTCACCATCTCTTCTCCAGACTGTCCAGCAGAGTCAGTGGCAAGACAGAGAGTTGAGGACAACCTGAAACCGACTTCAGAATGGTGAACAGTTAGATAGTTGGAGCACTAACAGAGAAGGGTTCTTGCTTTTCAATGGGAAGTTGGCTGTAGCTAATGACCCTAATCTTTGAGAAACCATTCTAACAGAGGCTAACAAATCAAGGTTCGCAGTGCATTCGGGTAGTAATAAGATGTACTGGGACTTGAAGTGACAGTATTGGTGGAAAGGTATGAAGAAGGATGTGGCTACCTTTGTGGCTAAGTGTTTAACTTGTCAGCAAGTCAAGGCTGAATACCAGAGACCAGCTGGATTACTTCAGCCGTTACCTATTCCGGAGTGGAAGTGGGATAAGATCATGATGGACTTTGTGACCAAATTATCGAAGACCCTGAGGAAGAACGACGCAATTTGGGTGATAGTCGATCGGTTGACGAAAAGTGCTCACTTTATACCGATTCGGATTGACTATTCTCTCACTAAGCTCAGTAAACTATATGTGGAGAACATCGTATGCTTGCATGGTGTGCCTTCAAGCATAGTTTCTGACAGAGATCTAAGGTTTACTTCCAAGTTTTAGAGAGCCTTGTAGAAAGCGTTTGGTACGCAGTTGGATATCAGTACAGCTCATCATCCTAAGACAGATGGTCAATCTGAAAGGACCATTCAGATTCTTGAGGATATGCTACATTGTTGCATACTGGACTTTGATGGGAACTGGGATGATCATCTTCTTTTAGTTGAATTTGCTTACAATAACAGTTACCAGACCAGTATGGGTATGGCTCTATATGAAGTGCTGTATGGGAGGCCGTATAGATCACCTTTGTGTTAGGCAGAACCAGAAGAGCATGCTACTCTTGGACCTGAACTGATTGAGGAGACTACTGAGAAGATCAAAGATATCCAAGAGAGACTTAAGGAAATCCAGAGTAACCAGAAGAGTTATGCTGACCCTAAGAGACGTGAGGTAGAGTTAGATACTAGTGATTCCGTGTTCTTGAAAGTGACTCCAAGACGAGGTGTTATAAGATTTGGAGTTAAGGGTAAGCTTACTCCAAGATATATTGGTCCTTTTGAGATCACTGAGAGAATTGAACCAGTGGCATATCGCTTGAATCTACCTGCACAGTTAGGTCACGTGCATAATGTGTTCCACGTGTCGATGTTGAGGAAGTACACGCCGAACTCATCTCATGTTATCCAGTACGTTCATGTACTGATCCAAGAAGATGTGTCCTATGAAGAGCAGCCTGTTCGCTTGTTAGCTAGAGAGTTGAAAGTGCTTTGTAACAGAGAGATTCCACTTGTCAAGGTGCTTTGGGAACATCACAAAGAAGATGAGGCTACTTGGGAACTCGAGACGGAGATGTACGAGAAGTACCCTCACTTATTTAACTTTCAGTTAGAAGTTGTATTGTGATGTAAACCTTGACTTGTGTTTTGAATTTCAGGACGAAATTCCTATAAGGAAGGGAGAATGTAAAAATCCAGTTTTCTAAGGAGCATTTTGGTCTTTTGACCTTAAAGTTTAAAAAAAAAAAAAACAGTTTATATATATGTACATTTCTGTTTCTCTCTCTCCACCCCAGATCTCTCCCTCATCTCTCTCTCTGTTTCTCGGCCGTACACAACCGAAGGAGGGCTGCCGCGCCTCCAGCCATCGCCCAACTGCAGGGATCACCGGCGGACCTCACCAGCACCACACCGAGCTCGATGCCGGCCACCAGAAGCTGCCGGAGAAGGAAAGTGGCCGCGGAAGAGTTTTTCGTCACCGGCGAAGATTCCGGCCACCTCTCGACTCCAAACTGGTCCCGTTGTATTCGTATCGTCGCAAGGATCGTCAAGGTATATATATATCTCGACCTCATTTTGTCTGGATCAAAAGATGCCATTTTTGAGTATTTTGAGTTTTGAATTTTAGTTTTCGATCCGACCGTTGGACTGTGTTTTTGACCTCATATTTGGAATGTACTCAGAAAATGGAGAAGTTTGATATATATATTGTGTTGTTTGGTGATCGGCACGAAAATCGCGATCGGACGGTCGAGATTTTGTCTCGTTTTGTGTTCCACCAGTCCGGTGTGGACCCGGATCCGAATTGAACAAGTTATATGTCTAACCTAGCTATTTCGGATGCTAAGAATTCAACGAAGAGGTCCGTTTGTGGAATTGAAGCTCTGGTGAGAAGTTGATTTTTCGCAAGAAGACAATCGAGGGCTCGGAATTGGTTTCCGACCCTCCGGGCGATCGTCATCGACACCTCGAGGACTCGATAGCGTGGTATCATTGTTTCGGTCGAGGTAGGGACTCAATTACCTCTGTTTTATATCGTTTTCGAATAAAACTTATTTTCTACAACATATGTGAACAAATGTAATTTTTAGACGATTTAAATATCTGTGATGGGAATTGATTGTGTGATGTATATACTGTATTGCTCTGAGAATTTTCTGAGTGCAGGTTATTTTGGG
>JXTC01000096.1:256657-275149 GCA_002914845.1 Trema orientale | reverse complement strand
ATGCTAGAAGTCTACTGTTGTGGTGTTTGGACTATTTGAGATTTTGTATTAGCATTAAACCAAGATTACTACTTTCTAATTTGTCTGTGAACTTACGTATGCCATTCTGCGATTTAACTTATTGTTGTGGATGATGATGATGCTTGGACTTATATTTGATTTTTTGTTTTCTAAATATTAATCGGTCTATGTTTAATGGTGTATATGAACTGTGTGCGAGGTTCACGGGATGAAATTCTAAATATTTTATTTTGATGGACTGTTTACAAAATTAAAACTTTTTAGACATTTTTCAAATAAATCAAAGAATTTTCCATCTTTGTGAAATACCCCTTCTGCCACTGGCCCAGGTTTTGGGTCGTGACAATTCAAGTAGTAAATTTAAATATATGACATATCAATGAGACTTTGTTTTGAAAACATTTTTTTACGACACTTTTTTCATCATGAGTACCTTACTAGACACCCTAGGTGTATATACTCCTAATAGTATTCAAATGTGGCACACTTTGTTTATTTGTTTTTTTTTTATTTTCTATTTTTTCTTAGAAAATTAGATTTTACGGAGAATTTTTGTGGGTATTTTCTTTTGAAAAAAGAAAAAATTAGTATTAGTGACCTCATTTATTAGTGGAAAATTATCACTAAAATACCATCTTTTTAAAAAAAATGTGAAAAAGGCCTTGTGTTTTCAGAAATTCAAAATAAGTACCTTCTATTTAAGAAATATTATAACTAAAATACTCTATGCTTTGAAAAGTGTGAAAAAACCCTTATATTATTAAAAATTCAAAATAAATACAAATCCAGAAAAGAAAAAAAAATTCTAAAACTTTCGAATTTTTTTTTTCCACTTTTGTTACTTTTGAAATTTCTAATTTTTTTTAAAAGAGATTTTAGACCATATAGATTCTCTCTCTATTTATATTGTCAAGTATGGTCTGCTTTAAGTTAATATTATAAGGGGTAAAATGTTAATTTTCTATTTTTTTGAAGCCTTTGACCAGTCAAAAGTAGCAAATAATATAATAATTCAAATAAAAAGTATTTATTTTGACTTTTTAATAATACAAAGATTTTTTTTCACATTTTTTAGAATAGAGAGTATTTTAGTGATAATTTTCTTTAAATAGAAGGTATTTATTTTGAATTTTCGAACGCACGAGGTATTTTTTTTAACAATTTTTAAAATAAAGGATATTTTAGTGATAATTCTTCTTTACTAATGTATAGCTTAAAAAGTTTTTTTCTTCTTCTAATATTAATACCCATTTGTTAGCTAAAGGGTTCTAGTTTATTTTTTTCTCATTCACTTTCAAAATTTTTGTTTCTCATTCTTTTATTGTCCTTATATTTTCAATAACTAAGCATGTTTTTGTTTCTTTCATTATTCATATATATATAAATATCCATTTGTTAGTTAAGATCTTTTTAAAATCTTTATAAAATGCGTACATATCCATGGATTTGCAGATTATGAACTTTACCATATAGAATTGGTCTCTCAACTGTCCAATTAATTTCATTACATCTTACTCATTGGCTCCTGCTAATTTCTCCAATGATCATTTTTAATATATTAGTTGGATATGTTGACAAATTCTGTGTAAAACCCCTAATTTTGATAAAAGGGTATTTTGGTCTTTTGACCCAATTTCCCTCCCCCCCCAAAAATCAAATTTTGGGTCAAAGTGTGAAGATTTTTGAATCAGGGGCTAAATTATAAATTTGAAGGACTTAATTGAAAAAAATTAAAAAAGAGGGACTTATGTGCAATTTTTAAAAAAATGGCACAGCCTATTAATGAACAGACATGTGGCCAGCTCATCACACCACCTTCAGTTTCTATCTCTTTCCCTCGATCCCTCTTACTCTTCAAACTGGCGAAAAACACCGAATTCATGGTGACTCTCCGACGAAGGCCTTCCGACGAGATTTGGGCACTGCCACTGCCTAGAATCGAACACCTGCTCTAGATGAAGTCACCACCACTAGCCCCGTCACGTAAAAACGCCTCGTTCGCCGCCGTCATATTTTAAATAAACATGAAATTTCGTGAATTATTTTTGTAAAAATTGTGTTTTCACGTGTTTTGAATTGATTTGATATTTAAACTGCGTAAGAGGTATGTCACACTGGTTGATGTGTCATATATACTATTTGCAAAAAGTTAGATTCTATGGGTTTTAATCAATAATGACCGTTTTGCAGTCAAAATTTTTAGAAAATCTAAAACGATTTAGAACTTAGTTTTGAGGACTAAATGCTATTTGATTGAAGAATACTGCATGGTTATTTTATGTTTTCGTAGAAAATGGTGCATATCCCTTTTCTATCATTTCATATCGCATTTGCATGCATTCATACACTTACGCGGCCGTCGGACTTACGGTACCCCATATTGGATGCTCGGACTTACGGTCATCTTTATAGGTGGCTCGGACTTACGGATGACCCACTAAGATACTTTAAATATCATGATTGCATACATAGTTATATGTTAACTTGAATAGATATGTACTAGGTTTTATGTGATGTTCTACAGTAGTTTGGAATGTTTGAACCCTTGGACAATGATTTTACTTAGATTTTGTGAATCGTTTTGAATGAATTACTAACCAAGTAGAACATTCAACATGAGTATTTTTATTATATATAAAAACCTGTAATCGATTCTCTACTAGGCTTTAGCTCACCCCTCTTTCTTTTCCTTAGGTGGCACTCAATGTGATTTGGACCAGGAGACCTAGATTGAGGTATTGAAGGCTTACTAGTTTGTTGATATTTTGGTAAATTCCTACGAGACTTGTAGATTATAGACTTGAATAGGAATTCAGATTTAATAATAATTTAGTAAGATTATTTGTAGGATTTGGACATGATTTGTATAACCTATGTCTATATTTGGGTGTGAGGTTAATGCTCGATGCATGAATCTGAAGTATTTGTTTTTATTACTTTCTATGTTTAATGAGTGATGCATAATTGTGGGTTCTATGTAAACTAAATATTTTATAGAGGCCAATTTGAAAAATTAAAGGTTCTTTCTCTTTAAATTATTTTTAAAATTATCCCTAATATTTCTATTTTATGAAATACCTATTCTGTAATAACCTGGAAAATTGAGGGGCAAAATGGTCATTTTGTAATTTTTCGAATTGAAACAATGTTGGAAAATTTTAAATTTCAAATTCAGACTTAGGTGAAAAAGTTTTGTAAAATAAGGGTCAAACATCAATTCTTTTTAAGGGTGTGAATGAGAGAATTCTTGGGCCAGGGACGAAATTGCAAACTGATATTCTTTTTATAGAGCCACGTGCCGCACAGTTCCCCTCCCCTCTTTTTTTCTTCTCTCTCCTCTCCCCGAGACTCTCTCTCGCCTCTCTCTCATCGTCAACTGGCCGAAGCCCAGTCCCCATCGGCGACGCCCCTTTGGGAGTTACAAGGCCACTGTACCGCTCCACTGCTAAAGCCGCGAGAATTTTTAGCCACCAAGTGTAATATCTAGCTCCTCACATAATTAAAAAAGTCAATAATAAATATGTTCTAATTGCATATTAGGCATCTAGAAGTCATTAATACCAGTTTCATGAAAACATGCTCATTCTTTATGTTATGTGCATCTATATGCATGTTATTACACTAACGATTGTCGAAGTGTCCTGATGTAGTGTAAAGGTTCAATACCCTCAGAGAGAGAGCTCGGTGTGCTAAAAGAACAAAGAAAATATTTATGAAGGCAATACTATGTGCACATGCATTAAGATAGCCCTTGTTGATAACTTGGTCAAATAGTAGTTTTTCGGTAAAATGTAATTTTCATGTACTTCGGAGCTGAATTCACTGTGTGTTTAACACGTCAAATAGGCTTAATTCAATGTCTAGGACACATTTATAACATTTTATTTTTCGGCTCCAGGTAAGCACGAGGTGGCATTCAGGACACTAATTCGTATTTAGTTGCACTAAACTAGCTTAAGTTAAGCTTAATCG
Organism: Trema orientale; assembly: GCA_002914845.1. NCBI lineage: Eukaryota > Viridiplantae > Streptophyta > Magnoliopsida > Rosales > Cannabaceae > Trema > Trema orientale. Next base: position 271,156 of record JXTC01000096.1, on the reverse strand, counting down.
CATAATGTTATTTTTGTGAATTCTAATTATTAAGTGCTAATACTATGCTTGAATTATTAATTAGAGTCTAATTGACTTATTTTTATGATTAATGATTGGTGATGGGGCTAGGTTCCACCAAATTACAATAAGATTGGCCATATGGGATCCTAAGTCAAAGTATGACTAGATTTCACATTCTATGATAGGATTCACCAATTTTGGCTACACTTGGGTGTATAGGAGTGACCAACAACGTGATGACTATGCTAAGGATGTTTTAGAGTGTGACACATGGAAATTAATGAGCAAAATTCCCAAAATATCCCTTATAATTTAAGTTATGCCTTTTCTTAATCATTAAGTATCACTTTTAGACCAAATCTGGTCATTTGCTTTCCCTATCTCTCCAGCCACGACCTGAGCCTCTCCATAACCTTCCTACACTTCTCTCAACTCCTTTTATCCATATCCAAGAGTTTCCAAGTGGAAGAACTTGAATTTAAGCTCTAGAAAGCGAAATAGACCAAAACTAGTCAAGGTAACTCTACTAAGTTCTTCTTTCTAGGTCTTGTGTTTTAATTTCAATTTTCTACTTGTTCCCACTTAAATAAGGGTTTCTTCAGGTCTTCTTAAGTCCAAAAATCTATTTCTAAGCCTTGGAAATCATTTTGGTGGAGATAGAAGGCAAGAATACTAACAAAGATTCAAACTAGCCAAGGTGAGGTTTATGTTGGATTTTGAAATTGTAGTGAATTTTTTTTGTTTTAGCCCTTAAACCTAAGCTATTAATTGATGAATAATGGTCCTAGGAACCCTTATCTATTGCTAAAAATGTGAAATTTAAGTGGAGGATTAAATTTAAACCTAAAGCCCCAAAGTTTGCTATTTATGGATTTAAGAATTTTCATGTGTAATAGATTAAGTTTTCTATGTTTCTAATCTGATTTCTTAAAATTGGAATGTGTATTTTATCAATCTTAGTGCTTATTACACTTATTTAGTAGCTGGTTGTGATGGCACACAAGGGTAAAAGTGGTTTAGACTTTGTCCAAATGGAAAGGAATTCAAGTGTACTTGGGTTGTACCGAAAGATCCTATTTGATGTGGATATATGGGAATTGGATTGTTAATTGTTATTGCAGGTTTAAAACCATGATTTTAATCATGTGGAGATGTCTTAAAAACAGGGGAGGTGCTGTCCAAATATTTTAAAAATAAAGTGGCACCATTTAGGGGCATATGAGCTAGTTTTTACGAATTATGTGCCATTTTGGATTAGTTTTGTTCTAATGAACTAGCATTTATATTTTTATACTTTTAAGTAGTTTTCAATACTAGTTATTGACTGCCAAGAATGTTAAGTGATTGTATACTTCTGAGTCATTATAGGATCAAGTTTGCTAATTTGGTGAAAGTTGTTATTTCGGTCTTGTCTAAGTATCTTAGTGCGTTCATTTTAGAAAAATGTGCACTTGTAATAAAAGAATTTCATGACAGGTGATTTGCACACCAATCTCTTGAGGATATTGACTCTTTCCACTATTGATTTCTATTCAGGACACGAGGTAAGTAAAGTATTCAACTGCAACACAAGAATTACGTGCTATGTAGGTGTCTACTATGTTCATTTCTTTTATGCTTTGCATTATGGTTATAAGCATGATCATTGGCATTTTGGCTTCAGTATACATGCTTGGCATTTCTAATATGGCATTATCATATACATCATGAGGCCATGCATGTTTTACAGAGAAGTCTAAGATAGGTGACAGGTTTCCAAAATGCTATAGTAATATTGTGCAAGGCTATGTTTACCACAGAAAAGTTAAGACCAGGTAACTTTAAGAAGGTTTTGTGTCACTGTTACGGGGAAGCGGGATGAACACTTACAGTTCAGAGTGGTAGCCCCAGGAGAGGGGCAAGGCTGACGGGATTAGTCAGAAGGTTTGCCACAATATTCCTCCTCCAAATCATATAATAGATTACACTACAGTCTCGGGCCGCCTTATCTCTTGAGCTCGATGGGGTAACGATGGAATAAGGTTAGTAATGAGCCCCACTGTGGTGAAAGCCAGCCGGAGGAGAGCCCATGGGATATTATTAGTTCAGAAAGCCCTGCAGGCGCAGTGCCGAACCGAACGGTGTACACAAGACAGGGGGACCGAAAGGAAATTATTATACCAGTAGGCTTAAGCAAGCATGATCATGCATTTAATATATGTCTTTAAGCACCATTTCATCCATTGCTTTACTTACTGAGCTGTAGCTCATTAAAGTTTTGTGTTGCAGGTAATGATTGAGGTGATTAGATGAGCTTGTGTGCTGGAGTAGAGGCCCAATCTTGTATTGTATATATGGATATTTTGACCACATGTGGGGGGCCTAGTTTGTGTATTTTGGGATGCTTTGTAGTTTCTCAGCAGAGTTAATTTTAGTTTGATTTCTCGATACTTATTCGCAGCCTCTTATTTTGTAATATACGTATGTACTGATCCACGTTATGTTTGTAAAAAAAAAAATGCTATCTATCCATAGAGTTTTAAAGAAAACAAAAAGTTCAAATTAACCTGTATTTTTTGGAAAAATGAATATAGGATTATTTTCTACAAGTAACGCCTCTTCAAAAGAGAGAGTTAATAATTTCTACTAGTATTATGTGGATAAGTAGGGCGTTACACCAAGAGCGATTCCGACCATGTCACTTATTAACACCAAGAGAGAATGCATAGACAAGATTGAATTTTGTTATCATTAGTCAATTAATTTAGTATCTAATGCACAAATTCCACTTACTAAGCGAAGTAAGTAGTACAAGAAGAAGTTCTCACTTGATGTATAGTTTGCTAATTAAACTATCAACTACTTAAAACAAGTCAATTTCTTTTAAATCATAGTTAAACATAATAGAAATTTTATTAAAAATTTAAAACTTTTCCAAAATTCTCAAACACATCTCCAATAGATTTTAAAATATACCATTTTTTTGTTAGCAAAACACATTATGCAAATAATTTACCATAATTCTTTATTAATGACAAACTTTAGGTAATAGTGAGGTTTTCTTTGAGTTTTATGACTTTGAAGTTACCACACTCTAGTAATTTTATTAAAAATAGTTTCAAAAGACATTTTAACAATAGAAAGAATCCATAAAGCATTTTAGATGTAACATGATAAGTATATTTTATACTTATCTTTACTATCCTTTCAAGCTTAAGAATTGCTCGTCTTTGAGCTCTTTTCACTTGTTTTGATGCATATTTCAGGTGAGTCATTGTTGAGCAAAGAATGTTATTTTTTAGAGTTAAATTGGAGGTAAATGAAGGCGTTTATGTGACAAACTTGCACTGTAATGAGAGAAGATCGGTGATAGAACATTTAGAGTGAAGTTGGACGCGAGACAACTCGGCGCAGTAGCACTGAGAAATTGGTGCTGCAGCCCGTTATTTAGAATGTGCAACTATAAATTATACTCACACATTCCCGTGCAAGTTCACACGGTTACATGTAATATAGATTCAGGAATTAGAGTGTTGAACCTACGAGGATTGATTACTAAATCTAAGCTAAGTATTAAAATTAGTCAATCCTAACTTTATACAAACAACTGAAATATAATTTTTAGAGAAATAAAATAAAGCAACTAAACTAGCATGCAAAATGAATAACAGATAAACAATAAAAAAAATGTCTAGATTTACTAATTCTCCAATTATACTTTAAACACACAATCTCCTAATTTCTCTATTAAATTAATTAATTTATTAGAGTTGTCAACCGAGAATTTTAATGTATTCACAAACTCCTTTCTAGTACATAAGTGAAAACATCTAGACAAGCTAATATGTTACTCCTAACATAAATTGACTAGATTCATTACGTTTAGTTATTCTCACACAAAGGTTGCACAAGTCACATAGATATATTCCTATTCCATGCAAACTCTGTTGGGATATTTGCCCTAAAAAGTAAATTTCTAATTTTACCCTTTTAGTGTAGACAACTTTCTCTTATATGCAATTATGATATTTGCTAGATTAAACTATCTCAGTTGAATGGTTTATTTGCCTGAAAAAGATTCCATAACTTTATTTGTGTATAAAGAAACAAACATGATTAAGTGTTAATTATGGAGAAACTTGTTTTTTTACCTAAGTCTAAATTAATTAGTTCACAATCTGTAAATAAAGATGGAATACTTTATTTACTAAAAGTTGTAGTGTTTGTCTATCTCAACGGGAATGATGTGTCTCAAATCATTGAAGTGTCTGACTTCTGATAAAAATAATAGTGCAACATAAATAAGTTATGTGTATTGAACTAGACTAGGTAATATAAAAAATTAGAGTGCCATAACTCAATTCTTATATTACCACAAATTAGCTCTTAGCATGTAGATCTTAATCATTGATATTTGACTGGACTTGCTTTCATATATTATAGCCTTTTTGATTTGTTAAAAGATTAAACCCTATGAAATAAGAGGTGAACTCTGGCATATTGGAGATTATGGCTTATGAATTGATGAGAACACTAAATAGTTAAGGACACTATACATTAATGCCACTTTAGGTTCTTTCAAGATTCATGGAATAATTAAATCTAAGACCTTAGTATTCACTTTGTGAATTGGTTGATAATTTTATCTAAATGACCATTGAGAACAAAATTATCGACAACATTATTCTTTAATAGAAAGATGGTAATTTAAAGGTAAATATGTGTTGGAGGGATATTACGGTAATTTTACCTATCCAACTATGACATTGTATAGAGATTCTATATGTGGTATAGAATATGCTAGATGGATCAGTTAATCAAGGCTAGTTGATTAAATCTCTATAAAAAGACACGAAATTTAATCTAAGAGTGCAGTATTGGGCCATTAGTGGAGTGTTTCCTTTACTAATAGTATTTATATAAATACCATAATAAGAATTATTGTGTATTTATCATACTTTTAGAGCTTAGATTATTTGGATCCATTAGGTCCCTTGTCTAACTCAATAAAGCTCATTAATTAGTTGGTGGTATTTGTGAAATTAGTTTCATAATACTGTGTAAAATAATGATTTTACACAAAAGTTGGTATTTTCATAAATAAGTTACATGAGTTGGACATATTTATAAAAATACACCAATAGCCCGAATTGGAGAATAAGTCCAATCCTAGTTAGACTGGGATTAGCTGTTTTGGGCTCCATATATATGAGATATATGAGAGAAAAAACTACACAGCCCTAACACTAGTGCTACACGCATAACAGAGGGAGAGAGAGGGAGAGAGAATTCGACCACCCTTGGGCTAAGTGAGAGAGAAAAAGTTTCCAGTAACCTCACGGTCTCATCTCATATCCCGGTATTCCAAAGGATCAAGAAGGTGTTCTTGATCATTCTCTAACGCAAGATTCAACTTGGTACCCACTCACCTCATCAACCTAGAGCTGGAGCATAGACAAGAAGATCTAGGATTGGAGATTTGATCACCATCAACAAGGAGATCATGGAAGAGTACGCTACAAGAGGTAAACCCTAATTTCATCTCTAGAGTTTATGTATCTAGATCGATTTATGTTATACATGATCCTGTATTGGATGCATGCATGTTATATGGTTATGAAAACTATTTTAATATAAAAACTTTTAAACCAAAATCCCCTATTTTTCCACTACGTTCATGTTATGATCATGTGTTTTTTTATAGTTTGCATATATGTATGATTTTACCCTAAGTGTTAGGTCATAATACCATCATTGAGAGACCATTCAACTAATTTAGGATGGTGACTAAAACTAAATATATAAGAAAAATATACCATACGCTTATTTTTTAAGTTTGATGTTAATGAATATATTTTGTTTTTGGTTAACTTCTATATCTTTTTTAAGTCATAATGATTTGAGCTTACTATTATACCTTATGTAATTAATTCGAACTTCTAGGCATATAATTGATATACTGGTGTATATAATAACTTTAGTATTGCATATTGATTTATTAATGTATATATGTAATTAATATATACCAGTGTATTTTATTGATTTACTAGTATATATTTTTATTTACTAAATTAATTTAGAAGTGTATATAATTATTTACCAATGTATATAATTGATTTTTTTATTTTTTAAATTTTATAAGATAATATTTTACAAGTAAATCGATAGTATGTACTTTAGATTGTTGATATACCATATTAGTCTTTTCTCTCTTTTTTTTTTACTCAATCATTTAATACCCAATGTCCTACATCATATGTTACCTAATACTTATTTTGATACATTTCCACAAACAGGTTGAGAACAAGCAAGAACCACTACGTAATAGAAGTTAAAATACTGATTCTTTGCTTTTTTTATTTCACTCAAATTCTAAATGAACAAATAATTATATTTTACATAGAAAACTATATAAGATCAAAATGTTAGCAAATTATATTTCCTATAATTGTTGGTCCACATATTTAATAATTATATTAGGCCATATTAGTTTGTTGGACCCAATTAAGTGATCTGTTAAGTTGGGTCTTAATATCCATTGGGTATGGACTAATAATGTGGCTACCCGACTAGTCTACACAATTAAGATTGGTAGATACCCTAATTGAGTAGTACATATAGTTTATTTTTGGGTCTTGGTCCCAAAAATATTCATGTACACCCTTCTCTATCAGTCAACATCACTGACAAAGATATCCATTGAGTGCACCAACAACATTTAGCAGTAGAAGATTCAAACCCTCTAGGTTCTCTATCGTAAATTGATTCTGCCTTTAGAGTCTTTATGAAGTCCTCAGCTAGTTATCGCCATGGACAATGGCCACCTCTACAATTCCATGATCCAATGGCCACCTCAGCTAGTTATCGCCATGGACAATGGCCACTTCGAGCATTAATTCGATCAGTTTGCTCCCGCCATGAGCAGAGTTTCCAGTACCAGGTGCAGTTCGATGAAGTGCTAGTGCATATGTTTACCAGTAGTGTGTTTAATATTGCCCTAGGTAGTGTGTCTTTTCCTGCACCACCTCAGTTCTTGCCCTACCAGCCAGGGCCTCCACCTCTACCTCTGCCTCTGCCCCGTGGTGTGTGATGTTTTATTTCGTGGAAGTTCTCTATTCATTTTTCTCTGTCTTATTTTTCCATTGAGGACATTGATTTTTTTAAGTTTAGGGGAGTGTTTTTACTTTTCTTTATTTAGTACAGTTTTTTTTTTTTGCTATGTGTTTGCCTTTAGCTTTGTTTTTCTCAAAAATTAAAAAAAAATGGTTTAGTTTGTTCCCCCTTTCAGACTAATGATAAGAAATTTGATTGAATGGAAAGTAGGTCCTGCACAATTATAGATATTAACTTAATCTGTGTGCTTGACTCTAATTTGGTTATTGCCTTCTTGAAATTTTACTGCATAACTTGCGCACATAGCCAAGTACATGTAATCTGTCTGACATCTAGAGAAAGTTTATGCGAATTAGTATTTCCTTAAGATCTCATCAAACTCTAAAACTTGTTTAAAGACCACTTGAGGCGAAATCCTAGGTTACGCATTGCTAGAGACATGATGTAGGCCGTCCTTGTATCAATTGAGCCTTTTTCAAGCCTACCTTAGTACTCAAAAGATCGTAGTTGACCCTTATTAAGCTTAAAATGATTTTTTTGACTTCAATACTATGAGCCTAACATCTTTATACTTACCAAATCCTCACCCTACATATTGAGCACATATGAATATAAGTAATGTAATTGTGGGTATTAATATAAAAAAATGGTTGATGGTTAGAATAGTGAAGAGAGTGTGTTCCATTTAAACAATGCTTGTAATACCCCCTAGTTTAACTATCTTGTCATATACAGTCAAACTATGAAGTATTATTCTTTCTTAAATCATATCTTTAGTTTTAGAAAAAGGTGGGCAAATTTAAACTTTCCATAACCTTTAAACAAAAGTAACTGCATGACATTTCTTGTTAATAGTGTCATTACAAAATGTATAATCAAAAGAAGTTTTCACTAGTCTATTTTGCCACCAGCATTAGTATTCATATTACACCAAAAATATCTCAAAATAAAAATGTTACCCATAGGTTAAGCTTGTCCACATCTGTATGATCATGGCGACAGAAGGTAGGCTAGGCAACCAGCTACTCAACACTAAAGTGTGCCCCCTCATCTGCATCACAAGACTAAAATGAAAGCTCAATAAGTAAAAAAACTATGCATGCTCATGTATGCTTTAAAATCTCATCAAATTTCCATTGTACACTTTTCTTTTTTAAACATTTGAGTCCATGCATTTTCTTTAAAAATACTCATAGTTGGGCCCCTTAGTACATTGCTAGTCCCGTAAGTCGATAAGCTGTGATAACATTGGGCAGAATCTCTGGCCAACAGTAAAATTAAGGTGCGACCGTCGTGTAAGGTTTTTGAAAACTCATTCCTTAATCAAAGGGGCATCCCACACAACGCTAATATTATCTCGTTTCAACGAGACACATCATGAAATCTGTAAGTTCCACTTTAACAGGAGAGTCTGCATCAACAGACTTACCTACCCAGCTCCGACAGACTAATAACTGCCATCAAAACTTATCTTATAAAATTGGTACAATGGTACTCACTTTTCAATACTCTATAATGAAATACTCAATTTGCATGCAAGATGTGCCATGCATGTACCATTTCATAATATTTAAGAATGAGTAAGTTTCACATAATGACATCTTCCATATAATTCTTGTGATGTAGTTGTAACTCTTTACTTACCTCGTATCTTGAATAGAAATTAATAGTAGAAAGGGTCAATATCCTCTAGAGACTAGTGTGCTAATCTCCTATCATAAATTACTATTATTCAAGATGCACATTTAGCCAAAAGAATGTATTAAAATACTTAAACAAGGCCGAAATCACAACTTTCACCAAATTAAGAAACTTGATCATAAAATAACTCAAAAGCATATAAATCACTTAAGGTACTTGGTAGTCAATAACTAGTATTGAAAAACTATTTAAAAGTATTAAAATATGAATACTAGTTTATTAATACAAAAATGATCTAAAATGGCACACAATTTTGTAAAACTAGTCCATTTGCCTCTAAATGGTGCCATTTTACTTTAAAAACTATTCGGACAGTACCTTCCTATTTTTAGGATATTCCCACATGATTAAAATCATGGTTTTAAATATGCAATGATATTTTACAAGCCAATTCCAACATATACACCTCAAAGAGAATTACTTAGAATGACATAAGTATACTTAAACTCTTTTTCGGTTTAAACAAAGTTTAAAATCACTTTTACACGTGTGTGTCATCACAACTAGCCACTAAATGAGTGTAATAAATAATAGGATCAATAAAATATATACTCCAAGTTTAAGAAATTAGATTACAAATATAGAAAACTTAATCTACTACACATGAAAATACTTAAATCAACAAATAACAAACTTGGGGCTTTAGGTCTAACTTTAATCATCCACTTAAATTCTATGTTTTCAGCAATATATAAGTTTCCTAAGACTTTTATTCATCAAATAAAATCTTTGGTTTAAGGGCTGCAGCAAGAAAAATCAACTATAAACTAAAAATCCCTATTAGGCCTCACTTTGACTAGTTTGAGCTATTGTTGAAGCTCTTGCCTTCTGCCTCTACTAAACTGATTCCTAAGGCTTAGAATTAGATTTTATGACCCAAGAGGATCTAAAGGAACCGTTATTTAAGTGGTATCAAGTAGAAAATTAAAAAAAAAAAAAAACTTAATAAGAAGAACTAGCAGAACTACCTTGACTAGTTTTAATCTATCTTACTTTCTTGAGCTCCAACTTGAGTTCTCCCATTTGAAAACTCTTGGATATGGCTAAGAGGAAGAAAAGTGTAGAAAGGTGTTAGAGAGGTTCAGGTCGTGGCTGGAGAGAAAGAGAAAGAAAATGACCAGATTTGGTCTAAAAGTGATACTTAATGACTAAGAAATGGCATAACTTAAATTCTGAGTGGTATTTTGGATATTTTGCACATTACTTTCCATGTGTCTAGCTCTAAACATCCTTAGCATAGTCACCACATTGTTGGTCATTCCCATACACCCGAGTGCAGACAAAATTGGTGAATCCTAGCTTAGAAAATGAAAACTAGTCATACTTTGTCTTATAATCCCATGTGACAGGTCTTATTGTAATATGGTGAAACCTAGTCCTATAACCAATCATTAAACATAAAAATAAGTCAATTATCCAATTAATAATGCAATCATAATGTTAGCAATTAATAACTAGAATGCACAAAAATGGCATTACGCGATTAAGCTGAATCTAAGCTAGCTTAGTGCATTAAAACACAAATCAATGTCGTGAATGCCACTTCGTGCTTACCTAGAGCCGTCAAATAAAATGCTATAAATGAGTCTTAGACATTGAATTAAAGCTATTTGACGTGTTAAACGCACAGTGAATTTGGCTCCAAAAAGTGTAAAAATTGCATTGTACTGAAAAACTACAATTTGACCAAGTTATCAACAAACATGATCTTAATACATGTTCATATAGTATTGCTTTCATAAATATATTCTTTGTTCTTTTAGCACACTGAGCTCTCTCTCTGAGGGTATTGAATCCTTACACTGTATCGGGACACTTTGACAATCATTAGTGTAATAACATGTATGTAAAAGCACAAAATATAAGGAATGAGGATGTTACTATGAAAGTGGTACTAATGACTCCTAGATGCCTAATATGCAATTGAAACATGTTTATTATTGGCTTAGTATGTATGTGAGAATCTTGGGCACCACAATGCTATACCCTCTGGTAAAAATATAAAAATAAAAATAAATTTAACGACTAGATTTGAGGGTATAGCAATGTGTTAAGAACTCATTTTGTAATTGGAGTCATTAAAGCAAAAGTTAAGTTTGGGAGAAGTTATACAATCTTACTTCGGGGTTTTATAGAAACAAGATCATGGATTTTATGTGCTCTAGAGTGATTTAACCTTAAAAATCGCCTTGGCATCTTACTGTCACCTTAGCTCCATAGTAAAAGCTTTTGAAAGCCCTATTGATCTTCAGTGATGTGTAACCTACATTAGTGGATAGTGGTTGGAAAAACAAGCCTATGGAGAGAGATGAAGTTCTTATCCTAAAGATCTTTTTTTGTGTCACTAGTTTACATAAACTTCTCTGGGTTAAAAGCAGTTGAATGTGTTTTGGCTATTTACACCCACACACTCGCATGAAGGAATTGAATAAGAGGTCATAACTAATGTAGAGTTGAAATTCTGGATGTCCCCTTTACTAATAATATTCATATAAATACCATAATAAGAGTTATTATGTATTTATCATATTATTAGAGCTTAGATTATTTAGATACATTAGGTCCCTTGTCTAATTCAATAAAGCTCAATAATTGGTTGGTGGTATTCGTGAAATTAGTTTCATGAAACTGTGTAAAATAATGATTCTACACAAACTAGCCTTGATTAATCGATCCATCTAGTGTATTCTATACCACACATAGATTCCCTATACAGTGCCATAGTTGGATAGGTAAAATTACCGTAATACCCCTCTAACACCTATTTATCTTTAAGTTACCCATCTTTCTATCAAGGAATAATATTGTCGATAATTTTGTTCCCAATGGCCATTTAGACAAAATTATCAACCAATTCACAAAGTGAATACTAAGATCTTAGATTTAATTATTCCATGAATCTTGAAAGAACCTAAAGTGGTATTAATGTATAGTGTCCTTAACTATTTGGTATTCCCATCAATTCATAAACCATAACCTCCAATATGCCAGAGTTCACCTCTAATTTCATAGAGACTAGTCTTTTAACAAATCAAAAGGCTACAACCCATGAAAGCAAGTCCAATCAAATATCAAGGATTAAGATCTATATGCTAAGAGCTAGTTTGTGGTAATATAAGAATTGAGTTACTGCACTCTAATTCTTTATATTGCCTAGTCTAGTTCAATACACATAACTTATTTATGTTGTATTAGTATTTCTATCAGAAGTCACATACTTCAATGATTTGAGACACATCATTCCCGTTGAGATAGACAAATACTACAACCTATAGTAAATAAAGTATTCCATCTTTATTTACAGATTGTGAACTAATTCATTTAGACTTAGATAAAGAAACAAGTCTCCCCATAATTAACACTTAATCATGTTTGTTTCTTTATACACAAGCAAAATCATGGAATCTTTTTCAGATAAATAAACTATTCAACTAAGATAGTTTAATCTATCAAATATCATAATTGCATATAAGAGAAAGTTGTTTATACTTAAAGGGTATAATTGAAAATATGCTTTTTAGGATAAATATCCCAATAATTTCCCACTTGTCCAAAGGTAGTTACTCAAAATAACATACTAAAAGCCCAAAATTGTTCCAAATGACCGAAATTAATAAAAGTAAAATTTAAGTGTTTAACCAACAACTTAAATGACTAAGAAAAGCAATAAAGATCATAAGCTCTCTCTTTATCGTTTTCTTGACATACTTCTCTCTCATCCTCTAGAAAATCTCCACTCCTGCTGATGAAGGTAGTATTAGTAGATTGTCTATAGAGAATATAGCCCTTCTCTTCCTTTGGATAGCTAAGCAGAAAACACTTTTCTGAATTCCTATCAACTTCATCTCCCTCTTTCTTGCACGGGTATACTTCGCAACCCCATACCTTTAAATGCTCTAAGCTCTCTACATAGCCCATCCACATCTGAAAAGGTGTGAAGCAACTTTATCTGATGGAGTAAAGTTGAGGATGTACGAAGCTGTCTTCAAAGCATAATCCCAATATTTTTTCGACAGCAGGGTTTCCTTGTACATCAGCTCTATGGAATGCTTGAGTCTGATATTGTATCTCTCAGTAGCTCCTGTATGACTATGCTCATAGATAGTCGCATATTCATAAGGAATAGCAAGATTGACTAGGGTTGGCCTCAGCAGGTCACGTAGAGAATCCATATCTCTAAATTCAACTTCAATCTTGAACTTCTTGATTTTGGTGTCATGTTGTATCCGCACCTTTTTGTCAAACTGATGGAAAGCATCTGGAACTTCATCATATTTCTTCAGAAGATATACTTGGCCGAAGTCCGAATATTCGTCAACAAAGGTGACAAATAATGTATGCTTACTGCAGGAAACTATCTCCATAAATTTGCAGATATGTACATGTACACACTCTAAACATGCCTAAGCCTTCTCTTGACGAGCAGGAAGATAACACTTATATTTTACAGGCTTTTTGCAGTCTTTGTAGTCTATGTCGTTGCTGATATCTACTTCAGATAAGTGATCCAGCTCCATAAGTCTGTAAATTTCTGAACATGGCATGTGTCCAAGTTACTTGTGCCAGTCGATGGTGTTACGCTCTTTTCTAATGTCGTTCACCATCTCTTGGAATGTAGTAATACTCATGATCGAGAATGATGTACTTTGTGACTTCAGTGTCAGAATATAAAGATCATTCTGCATCTCTCCCACACAGCACAATTTATTGCTATAGAAGACGTGCACCTTCTTATCAAACATGAAGCGGTAGCCTTCTTTATACATCTTCGATACCGAAAGAATATTTATACTAAACCCCGGTGCGTAGAAGCAATCCTTCACGATCATGGAGCTATCATTGATCTGAAGATAAGCATCACCTATGCTTTCAACTCGAACTCTTTGATTGTCTCCAACTACTAAATGATGACTAGCATCAGTTAATTGATTTGGTTCAATGAACCATTTCTTGTTGTTGCAGACATTTGCATTAGATCCTGAGTCCACTAGCCATAGATCTCGCGTATCCTTTGCTGAAAGAAATTTTCTTGGCCTTCCAGACGACCTAACTATGGGAGAAGTTCCTAACCTCTTTTCAGTAGAGGTATCCTCAGATTGATTATCGTTCAAACTCTTTGAGCGCTGAGATGCCTCCATAAATGTCCTTATTTTACTCCGTGTACTGTATTCCCTTGTCACTTTCCTCTTCTTGGAAACTTTATCCATCTTATGAAACTAAATTTCCCAAAACTGCAAAAATAACAAGATTCCCACTTAGACAAAAGTCATAATATAAATCCAATTCATAATCGAATTTAATGAATTCAATTCACAATTAAATTCTGTAAGTTTAATTCTCAATTAAACACATAGGGAAAAATGATCGAATACAAACATCTTTGTTTCGATTTAATTTTACAGTAAGATAATAAACGCCTCAACAAGGGTGTTCATTGTCTTATGTTAGATAATAAATACCTCAACAAGGGTATAAATTATCAGAAATAAACTTTGACAAAATTATCAACTCTTGTGATTTACCAATTAAAGTAACTGATTTGAAATCAGCAGACAATTCGTACAAGATATAGTAGTACACATGTAGTAAAATAAGAAACATAAATATAATGACATATAATCAAGCAAGAAGATTATGTGTTATGCTTTTATTGGTCATTTGGAAACTAAGGATAAACTATGGACAAGTATGCAAATTATGATC
>JXTC01000096.1:232520-246200 GCA_002914845.1 Trema orientale | reverse complement strand
GAAGGAATGGATTCCATATTGTTAATTAATATTCCCAGCTATCTATAGTCTCATGCCTCCAACATATAAGGATTTGGTCCAGTATAAATTGAGACATTACCGAATACATCAAGAGACATAAAAATATAAACAGGAGTCTATTAATTACTCAGGATTAAGATCATTCCATATATGATCATTAGTTGATAAATTTGAGTATTCTGTTCTATAACGGATATTATCGAATATTCAAATTTATCTGGTCCAGTCCTATATAATCTCAATTATATATAGTACCTCCATTTGATGTCACTACATAAACAGTCCGGATAAGACTGTTCCATTCTCAATGGTAATGGACCGTACTAGGATTATTTATATTAAAGATCCCAGCTTTAATAATTAATCACGGACTAATTTTAGATTATATCCCTTAAACTTAATCCTCTTGTATGTATAACTTTTATACATACTAAGTTTAAGGTCACATTTTATAATCACGGAATTTTCATGATATTTTTATATTATCATAAATAATATATACAAGCAAATAAAAAATCAAATATATTTATTTATTAGCAAGTCATTGTTTACATTTTGCTCTTAGGGCAAAAACACCAACAGTTTTGAGATACAAACTGAAAGAGAATCCTAGCCTCTAGAGTAACATTAATGATACGAGGCTCGGGTTGGAAACTGTCAGGGGAACAGACTCGAAGTAAAGCTTGTTGAGGGTTAAAATCCTCAATCATAGGCCAAATGTTGGTAATAAGAAATTTATACTACCCAAAGGTAAATTCAGAATTTTAGCTACGAGTTGTTCTGTAACTTCAAAATCTATTCCCTTAAGGGAACCATAGATTGTATGTTGATCCCTAGAGATATTGGCACTGGCATAAAATCCTCTTACCAACCTAAGATAGCCTGTATTCCTAATGGAGTAGAATTCAGTCCATCCCATGTTTTCTATGTAATCAAAATATTTTACATAAGCTAGGTCTCTAAAATTGAATGTTCTTCCCCAAATAATACTCTTCTTAGAGAAATCTCTTTGCATCTGGACATAATAGCTGGAGATTCTAAGAGAGGAATGTCTAACCTTGCCTTAGTGCGTTGTTCAGACTCTTCAGGACGAATTTCCTTGCCCTTATGCCTTGGATTTTCCCTTCTAGGAGCCATAGGATCAAAAGATGACAATAGAAAACACAACCACAAAGAATTTCGGATTCTAGGGTTTGAAGGAATGAGAGATCAAATTTTGATGCAAAAAGAAGATGAAAACCAAAGATTAAGAGTAGAAAAGCAATGAAATGAACTCTGGTTGGAGAAAATTGAAGGATTTAGAGAGAAAAATTGAGTAGGAATGAGAAGAGATAGTTTTAGGGTAAGAGAGAGAGAGTGTTTCGGTTAAGAGAGTGTGAGAAATGAAAAGAAAAGCCATCGACAACACTTAAATACTCGCGGGTCTGCGAGTTTACGCTAGACCGAAAACTGGTTTTCGGTCTGCCGAAAACGGCAACAAGAAAATAAATTCCAGAGCAGTTTTTCGATAGACCAAAAAGCTTTTCGGTCTTATGATTCCTCTGTTTTTGCTGATTTTCAGTTAAAAACGATTTGAAACAATGAAAATGATTAAACCAATAGATAAAACACTGAGAAATCAACAATTTAATGAATATATATAACAAATCAACTAACTTTTAAATAGAAAAATTATTAATGAAGCTCATTATGATCAATCATACCAAGTTCTCTAAGAATCGTGCAAAAACGATCCTCGTTGAGTGATTTAGTGAAAATGTCAGCTAGTTATTTTTCCGTGCACACAAACTCAAGTATAACATCACCTTTTTGCAAATGATCACAAAGAAAATGATGTCTAATATCAATATGCTTAGCACGTGAATGCAAAATTGGATCTTTGGACAAATTGATGGCATTAGTGTTATCACATTTAATGGGTACATGATCATATTTCATTCCAAAATCTATTAGAGTTTATTTCATCCAAAGAATTTGAGCTTTCTTTGAGCACAAGAACTACCAGCTAAGATATATTTGACTTCAGTAGTAGAGAGAGCAACAGAATTTTGTTTCTTGCTAAACCATGACACAAGTGAGTAACCAAGAAAGTGACAAGTGCCATTAGTGCTCTTATGGTCAGTTTGATGACCGGCAAAATCTGTATCCAAAAAACTAGTAATATTAAAGTGTGTGCATTTGGAAATAATTCATACTTTTTATTAAAAACATGATTACTTTAGTTAATAGATTCAAAATTAATTAGTTCAATCGTCGTCACTTTAGGTTTCAAATGAAAATAAGGGTGGGTCGAGCAATGACCACCAAAATTTTTTGTGAAAGTAAAACAACATCGTATATGCTAAAGCTATTATGTTTTTGGAAGTTGGTTCCAAATCATTTGGACTGGAAAGGTGGGCAGTAAGATTGAGTTTCTAAATGGCTTATGAATGTCATTTTTGGCCCTGGTAGTCATATTATGAGAATTTGTAGGGCTGCTAGGAGAAGGCAAATGAGGGTAAGATTTTTGTAGGATTGAGTTGAGGTGCAGTAGGGTGCGAGATTGTGGGTTCTGGCGAGACTGATGAAGTGGATGGAAGTGGTATAGTTGTTATAGGAGAAGGCAAGATCAGTGAAGAATGTAAGGGTGGCAGAACGGCTATGGGTTATGGTACTGGGGACGTAGAGGTGATTATGGGTTGAGTCATAGGTTCAAACATAGGCATGGGGTGGACCATTGAGGACGTGAAAAGTGGGAGGCCAGAGTGGCAGCAGAAGGAATAGTGAATGCTGATTTTAAGTGGAATAAAATTCTTGAAAATATTTTTATAAAATCATATCAAGAACACTATAGTTTTGTAAAATCTAGAAACGTAGAGGAATTGATCGTTTAAAATTTTTCTTTTTATAAAATATTTTGGATCGTGATCTAACATAAATTAACTCTTAAACTAGACAAGAACAATACCCAGATTCACTCCACAATCTTCTCGTCTTTCTATCTATTCTCGAAAGCCGTTTGATTGATTTAGTGTATAGTCACCTTCTTAATTCTCAACAAAGAGATCCGCAGACGAACAAGAAGACAATCTTCTCGAACCGATTTCTCCGAGATGGCTGGAACACCAAGGATAGTGAATCCCTAGGATTGGCCATTTTTCTATGTTCCTTCTCTATCTCTGTTATGCGTGTAACACTCTCTTCTTAGGGGTGTTTCACGTGTAACTCATGTAATTGGTAGCAAGAGAATTTTTCTCTTAACTATACAGATATTAGTAAACCCTATTGGGCTTATTGGGCTTGTTGGGCTCAACTGGTTATCAAATAACTATTGGGCTTTAATTTGAGCTAGACAAGGGACCAGATGGATCCATAAAGCCCAAGCTCTAACGGACTATATACCCACAAACATAATTAACTCATAATTATCATTGGGCCCTGTCCAAAATCATAATTAACTCATAATTATGATTAGGCCATGTCCATTAATATTAGAGCATACCACTATAGGCCCAATATTGAACTCTTGGACTAAATATCATTTATTTTCTGTGAAGCCTATTATTAACTAATTAGCTCGATCCATTTAGCATATACTAAACCTGTCGATGTACCCCTAATGCAATGCCATACTAGCAGGGTGAAATTACTGTATTTCCCCTCTAGTAAATATTCACCTTTGAGTTGTCATTTTTCATCTAACGGATAATAGTTAACTATGGTGTTTGTATCTGCTTACATGAACACCGTCAAACTTACATAGTGAATACTGGGGCCTTGGTTTATATTATCCAAGTACTTGAACAAACTCAAAGTGACATTATATGCATGGAGGCCATTGTGAAAAATATTCTACACATTTCATATACCTTATCTTCCAAGATACCGGAGTTCGAACTATAAATCGGAACTAGTTCTCTAGTAACTCAAAAAGACAAAATACATGAAAGTAAGTTCGTTAATCACTAGGATTAAGGTTTTCTACAATAGTGCTAAACTAGTGAAATTAGAAATTTGAGTTACAGCACGTAACCTAAAATTCTAATTCACTCGATCCTGTTCGATGCTGTTATAACTTTCTTATAACACACTAGTATTTCGATCCGAAGATTCACTTCGATAATTAGATACTTCATTAATCGAATAGACAACACTATATTCTATGGCATAGTAAAGTATTCTATCTTCAATATACAGAATGGGAACAATTTAATCTAGACATAATGAAATAAAGAATATACTGTCTGCCACATATGAACTCATCATATGAATAATCTGATAGATAATAAATAATCCGATAAATATTGTTTATAATGTCAAAATAATGAATTGCTTTATAGGACATTATTCCAACAGTGAACACATGATAGACCTAATTGGGGAAGCTGTTAGATTAAGGATAGGGCAAATGGCTGTGAAGAGACTGGAAAGAAAACACAGACTCAACAAACATGACATGATGGGAGACAAAAATTTTAGAGGTCGACCTATTAAGACAAAAATAAGCACTTTGAGAGAGAGTACCACAAAGGGACACAGGTTTAGAGGAAAAGTTAAGTTTGTGAAAAAAATAGAGACGAAGCCATGGGCAACAAAGATCACCAAAGATGCGGAGTTTGGAGGAGTTGGTTGAAGTGCCAAAGATTTTCTCATTGGGAAATGAGAGATTGGGAGTGGGAGTGGGCATACGAATTATAAGATACACCACAACAGTGAAAGCGAGAGATTAAAGGTGAAGGGGAAAGGAGGCATGAGTAAAAAGGAGAGACAAGTTTCAATATCATGGCGATGACGTCTTTCAGAAGAGCCATTCTATGTGGAGGGGTGGTAATTTGGTGAGAGATAACATTAGTAGCAAGAAAATTGGCAAGAGCGACATATTCGCCAATGTTAGAATAAAGTAATGATTTTATGGTTAATATAATTTTCCACAAGAGCTTTGAATGAAATGAAGACATAACATGAATGTTGGATTTTTGCTTAAGTGGATTAAACAAAATGTACTTAGTGAAGTACTCAACAAAGATAACATAGTATTTAAAACCATGATGCGACATAATAAGAGAAGTCTACACATCAGTAAAAATAATTTCAAGTGGTCGAGAGGAGACAAAAGAGGTTATAGTAAAAGAAAATTTGTGACTTTTATTGCAATGATAGGCATTACATAAAAACATTTGAGGACAGAAATGAAGAAAAATCTTAAGTTAAAACTGGAAACAACATCCCCAAATATTAAAATAAAAACCATGATATGTTGCTTAGGTCAGAGATAGCATGATGAGAATTCATGGGGTTACCACTGTCGATAAGCTAGCTAGAATGGAGTGCCATATTTGGTGTAAGCAACAAAGTAGGCATGGGATTGTAAAGCTATATGTTGGCAAGGTGCTAATGGATGAGGATTCATAGATGATTGAACCCGTACAAACTGAAAGGATGGGCATCATTTGTCAGTACGACCTTCGATGCCACAAATCAAAAAGAAGCCACAGTAAAGGCGTGGTTGATAGGTTGTCGCTATAAGGTGGCGACAGAGTTGGCCCAGTGGAAGACACTGGGGAGCAATCGATTGCTAGAGGAATAAAATGGGTGCAACCCATTTTGTTATTATATGAATTAGACTGATGCCAACCCAAGATACGATTAGTAGGATCGGTAGTAGAAGGAAGATGAGACCGTTCAAGGTGCTTGCTTTTGAGAGAGGCTTAAAAAGTCAAGAATTTTTCATGGAGTTCATCAAATATGACTAGGGTGCCACACGGTAGGACAGTAGACACAAATTCTTTGTATTCGTCACCCAGACCAACAAGAAGTTCTCTGTAAGAACTTCTTCATTCATTGGTGCTCAAAGAATAACAAGTTCATCAACAAGAGTCTTGACATTTCGCAAGAAGTTGGTGACACTTTGAGAACCCTTGATGGGATTCTTAAGGTGGCCCTTGAATTGTTTAATTCTTCCTCAAGATCGTATGTGGTGCATCACCAAACACCAAATGAATTTTAATGTTCAAATAACTACCTTAGCAAACTAGTACAATAGCAAGAAAGAGTCGAACCGATAAAGAACTTGTAGTATTATCAAATTGACCTAAACTAACCTAAACCACTATCAATTAGATGGGAGGATTTGAGATTGTAAATAAAATAAAAGCTAAATAAACTATAACAAAAGTAAATATCAAAGGAAAATAAATTAAACTCGATAGACAATAACTTGATTAGATACTATTCTCCATCACTAGACACAGTTTCTACTTAACTGAAGATTTCAATTATTAACTATTTCTCAAAACACTCAATAGTAGATAGCACACAAAAGCATTACTCTCTTATTCTTTCCTGTACATTATATGTTACTTAGACAAATGTTGTTCGATAACTTTTTCCCATTAGATTATCTAAGCAAACACTTTAGGACAAATATAACAAAAGCACTAAGCATATAAAGATAGGTTAGTCTAGGTTATTATCACATAAATGCAGATTATAAAGTTAGGCTATGTTTTGAACCTATAGGTAACATCTCAAACGATTATATTAACCATATATAGATTCATTACTAATCAGTTTAAATATGACAAATATCCATTCAAACCCAAGCAATGGAATAATATCTTCTTCATCTAGTTGCGCATCTAAATAAATCAAATTCATTATTCATAATTCAGATAATAATGGGAGACAATAATAACTTTGAACAAATAGCTAATGTTATTGAAATCAAAAGCAGTTGACATTACACCATCTCTAGGGCTTTGAAATATTTCTGAACCATATCGGAACCCTAGTCTAGCATGTTTATAAACATAGAATTACAAATTATTATGCTAGAAAAATAAATTAAGAAGAGAAGGGAAGAAAAACTCTGGATGAAATGGAAAGCAACAATAGAATTTTCAAAGAAAGCTCCTCCTAGTCTATAATCACTCCAAATCTCTCTCAATCCTTCCTCTCTCTCTAGATCTTTTTGAGTTATATTGAGTCTCATATCCCCTTCTCCCTCCCATTCTAATCTAAAGGTTCTACTTACAAAGAAGACAACTAAAAGGCAAATATGGCAAAACCTGGGCGAAATCGGAGCCCAAAAAGGTCAAAACACAACATCGTCAAATTTACACAGTTTGGACACTGCAGCACTAAGGTTATGTTTTAATTTTTCTTCTTTTCTTCTTTTTTTCGCTAGTCTTCCTGAGATTTGGCAAGGCAACACCAAAAAGCTAGCATTGTAGTGTTGAGCCTCTGTTTCTCTAGTTTGAGCAGTTTTTAAGTTTATGCTCCATTTTGATTTGTTCCAGCTCACCTTAACTCGTTCTCCTTATGATTCACCTAAAACATAAAAAGTAAGATAAGAGACATAAAATTATCAAGAAAACTAACAAAACCGTGTGAAAATTGATATAAAATATTGACAAAATTGATACTTATTAAATTCCTCCATACGTGAACTTTGCTAGTCCTCGTGCAAACTACAAAAACAAACTTATCGTCCCATAGAGATTGCTACTATGCCTATGCTAATTACTAAAATTGGGTTGATTCTACAACTATCTAATCAAGCTAAACAATCAAGACAATTAACAAACTAAGAATTTACAATGACCATTGGAAAGTAAGTGAAAATAGGTTCAAATTCAATAGAAAATTAGTCTAGAATTGCTAGGTACCCAACCACTCCTATTATGTCATTTGTTGGGAATATGCCCTAGAAAGAAGTTTCTTTGTTAGGCATTTTAAACAATATTTATTGGATTTAAGTCTTGTCTATTTATTGTTAATAAACTCTATATTATATCCAATTATACACATGTGATGTTTATGTTTTCTATTATCTAAACGTCTAAAATTTTCATAACTAATAATGACTAATAAAGAATTATTAATGTGAAGTATTCACATGAGAGAGACTAAATTCTTTGTTTCGTTATATCTAAATAAAAGGTTCACATTCTGCAAATAAAGATGGAATAATTTATTTTGTCACAGAATGTAGCATTGTCAATTTCAACAGGATTGATGAAGTCTCCAATCATCTAAGTATTTAACTTCGGATAGAAATACTAGTGCGTTATAAGAAATTTGTAAGTGTATTGAACTGAACCAAGTGAAAATAAAATTTGAGGTTAAGTGCCATTACTTAATATTCTATCTTTCACTAATCTAGCACTATTACAAGATTACCTTAATCTTAGTGATTTTCGGACTTGCTTTCATGAGTTTTATCTTTTTGACTTACTAAAGGACTAGTTCCGTTCTATGGTTCGTACTCTGGTATCTTGGAAGATGAGATTTGTGAATTAACGAGAACGCCCTTTATGATTTGGGCACTGTGCATAATCACATTGAGGCTTTTCAAAGGATTGGACAATAAAAACTAGGCACCCAGTATTCACTTTGTGAATTTGACTGTGCTTATATAAGTAGTTATAAACACCATAGTCAATTATTATCCATTAGATGAAAAATAACAACTCAAAGATAAATATGTACTAGAGGGGTAATACAGTAATTTTATCTCACTAGTATGATTTTATCTCACTAGTACGACATTGCATCAGGGTATATCTACATGTATAGTGTATGCTAAATGAATCAAGTTAATTAAAGTGTTAATTAGCTTCACATAAAATATATAATATTTAATCTAAGAGTGCAATATTGGGCCTATAGTGGGGTGTCCCAATATTAATAGATAAGGCCCATTCATAATTAATAATCATAATTAACTCTTAATTATGACTGTAGGTAATTAGCCCATTGGAGCTTAGACTACTTAAATCCGTAAGGTCCTTTGTCCAGCTCATATATAGCCCAATAACTAGCTGAATGGTCTGTTGAGCCAAATAGGTCTAATAGGATTTACACCTCTCTAATACTTAAGAAAAAAGTTCTTCTAAGCCTCTGTACAGTAGACACATGCCCACTACAGTCACGGAGATTGTGATTTTCAAAATATAGAGAGAAAAAGAAAGAGTGCGAGAGAACTGAGCTGCCGCAGGAGAAATTTTGTATTCGTTCATGGCTGCCGAGGGAGAGATACTCATGGTAGTAGATGTGTAGTCAGGGAGAAGGAAAAACGTCTTCCAGATCATTCCGTTCTTCTCTCACTGGGAATCAAGAAGGCACCCACACACCGGATCATTCAACAAGCTCTGAAGAATAGATGGGAGGGCTTAATGATTGTGAAGTATTTCCATATTTTATCTAAATCAAGATCTATAAATTGATTTAAGTTAGATAAACGATCCTATGTTTTGTTTTGAAAAGTTTCAAGAAAAATTTTAAAATACCAATTCTGCTACATTCTTAATTTGTTTACAAAACTATGGAAATCGTTTTTGGTAAAATCATTTTTCGAAATCAATTTTTAGAATTTCCATCAATTGGTAACAGAGCAAAGGTTTTCGATGATCTAGCATATCTTGTTCATGTTAATTCTCTTAGTATTTGATGATCTTTGATTTCTATGATGATCTCTTTGATTATGTTTGGTCTTGTTCATATTTATGAATATATTCTACTATGTATGATTATTGATTGATTTAATGAGTTTAAATAATAATCAGTTTAGACGTTACTATGAGTTTATAATAATGCATTTTTCATTTTTGATTACAATTCTAGCATGTTCTTGATTTTCTATGTGTTCATATTTTATGTTCTTGGTAAAACTGTATATAGAAATTTATTTGATCTTAATTGTTTTTCAAGTTTTTAAGAAAACCTGTTTTTAAAAATATATATATTGGGTTCAAAAATGGTATGAGGCGGCACACGGCCAAGAGTCATGCATGCCGCCCGTGTGTGCCACAGTGGCGAGACCCACTCGCTGGCCGCGTGGGTGGCAACACGTGCATTGGTTGCACGAGAGCAGCCCCACATGCTAGCCATGTTGGTGACAATCCGTGCACTGGCTGCGCAGGCGTTGCCCTGCTTCTGTGGTAGTGCGGGCTTTTGCCCCACTCCCTTGGCCGTATGTGACCCCTTGGCGTGCGGCATTAGTCCCGTGCATGGCCACATAGTGCCATAAGGTCTTCATCCTCATGGCGGTTCCCCGTTCCAGCATTCCAGTCGGCATTCTGATGTCGTTGATGTCAATTTATCTATTTTATATAATTTCCTATTTTAAATTAGAGATAGTATAAGAAATTTGAATTAGTTACCTTATCCGATTTTTGAAATTCAAATTTGGTAACTAATCTGATAGAATAAGATCCCATTAGAAAATCATATATTCTCTAATTTTGAAATTTAAATATTTGAATTCAATTTAAGGATAAGATCCTTAGTTTGTGGAAAGATTCAAATTAAGGATAAGATCCTTAATTTATATACATTCAAATTAAGGATAAGATCACTTGATTCAAGGAAATTCAAATGATTGTTTAAATGTGATCAAGATCACATATTTAAATAAGTTTGATTTCAAATTTAGATACGGATATGATCCCATTATTTAAGGAAATCAAATTTTGTAAGTTTTCATTATCAGATAATGATTATTTAAATTAAATATGAGATAATTAGTTTAAATAAATAGGAGATTATTAATTAGATATTATGTGATAATATTTAAACTTTTCAAATTCAAATATTTGTTTAGATATTTATTAAACTATTTATGTGATAATTAGTTGTTGATTGAATTTGAATTTGATTTGAATTTAAATTTAGATATTAATCTAGGAGATTCAAATAGTTAAATCTTCAACTATTTAAATTTGAAACTTTATGAATATTTCAAATTAAAATTAGAAAGAATATTATATCTATCAAAATCTATTTGATTTTGAATTTAAAGTTGATAGTTTATTTTAATGAGATTAAAATGGAAAATTAGAAATTATGAGATAATTTCAGATTTGGCTAAATTTAGAACTTTCTATTTATTTTTAATGAGATTAGAATATATAATTAAATATTATGAGATAAATCTAATTTTTTAATTTATGCGATTGGATAATATTTCTATGTTAATTATTTGATAATTAATTTATGATTTGAAATTCAAATGTTGAATTTAAATCTTGAGATAATCTAGGAGATTTAATAAGATTAAATTTTTAAAAGATTATCTGTATTAATTATTCAATAATTAATTTAAATATTTGAAATTTAAATGTTGAATTTAAATCTGGAAATAATCTAACAAATTTAATATGATTAAATTCTTCAAATAATCAATATTATTTGTGTGATAATTAATTTGAAATTTGAAATTTAAAAATTAAATTCAAATCAATAGATATTTGTAGAGATTTAATTTGATTAAATTCTCTACGTATCTAATTTAAATCTTGTGAAGATTTTAATTAGTAAATATCTATATCATCAAATTTAAATTTAAATAAAAAATTTACAGTTTATTTTAATGAGATTGAAATAGTGATTTGGAAATTATGAAATAACTTCAAATTTGAAAATCCAATGAGTGGGAGATATTTTAGTTATAAGATAATTGAATTTATAATTCAAAATTTAAATTCAAAAGTTGAATTCGAATTTTGAAATATCCAATGAGATTTAATTTGGAGTAAATATTTTAATAAAATAAATTAAATTTTATAAAAATCTTAATTATTTAAACTTGAATATTATTTCTCACAGTTATTATTTAATAATATCTTTTGTGAAAAGATTATTTAATTATTAAATAATAATAAATGATAGAATGATTGATAATCATTAACTTTTCTATTTTATTAAATTCTGCCAATACTTGATTATTATATGAATAATGTTGAATACATATTCTATATAGAGTATTTAATTACATGATCTTAATAACATATTATATACGATAGTAGAGCGACTCACATTCAAAATATGAATATGCTTACGTAATTAATTTTAAGTTACTAAGTAAGTTAGATAACTAGGTAAAATCATTAAATCCCTAATTATAAAATATTGAGTGTGAGAAGGTATGAGATACCTAAGGTCTCCATTGTCGGTTTATTACGTACTAGGATGAGCCTTGCCTCAGAATCTTGTTGAGCTCCCGTAGGAGGGTTTTCGTCAGGGTAGTACTGGAAATGAATTTCTTAGGATAAGGTATTAGGTGGACTATATGAAGCTGATCACCCGTAGGAGGCTGTCTTATATAGAAAGCTTAATTACTGAGTCAATAGTTGCACACTCAACTTGAAATATTCATATCCTCCAGTAGGAGTTCTTGTTTATAGAGTAGAGGACTAAATTAATGGTAGTTAGAAATATGAGATATGAGATATTTGTCTTATTTTCTAAATGAAATTGTTTCAGTTTGACTTGTTAATTGTGTGACTTTCTGTAGGAGGCTTGTAATTAATAGAAAGTTGAATTACCATGAATATTAGTGATAGTCCTAGGGATACTTCACTTACATATTGTAGATTTTATTTTATATTATGTTAATTATTCAAAATATTTATTACATGATTTTTGCTATTATATGGATTATTTATTTTTCGTTCAAGTAGATATGTCCTTAATTCCTTTACTCATTGTACTCACACACACATAACTTGTATGGTTAAACTATATTGTCTGGATTAATATAATCTAGATTTAGTGCTTATGGCTGATACGTTAATAAGTTCTTACTCTTATATGTTTGTCCATATTCACTGGTTAGACTAGTGAAGAAAAATAAGACATATATATAGTGGGAGAATTCCTAGATAATTCATTGATACATATTGACATATGATGTCCAATATATTATTCTAGGAAATTCAAGGAATTCAAATCACTATAATATTATACTAAATCTCAATGAGATATCAAATGAACATTTTCACTAAGCTAAATTAGCTAAAGGTGCATTTTCAAATCCTTAGCTAAAAAGAAAATGTTTTCTATGTAGCACTAAAGGATATTGAAAGAAAATTATTAGGGATACCTATACAATACTTGATTAGAAGGTAATAATAATTTGTTGTTCATTAACTTATTTTAGTGGATGACTTAATGAATCTTGATAGTATTCAAGAATCATTAACCACGTTTGCATGTCTATTGCAAAGGGTTCTAGGAAACCAAAGGGTTTAGTGAAGGCAAGTTCACTAAGAGTAAGTAGTTATAATGTCTGTACATAAAATGAGGAATATCTAAATTCATATTTAATGAATTTATGATTTAGGATATTAAAAAAAATTGTCAAGCATTTAAGAGAAATTTAGTTTCTGTTTCATATTTGATGAAATAATATTATTTTATTTGTCTTGAAGACGAAGTTTCTATATAAAAGAATAATATTCTTAAGTGCACTTAATGACATTTATCTTGACCTAAATTGTGACGTCCCCCGATCCCACACACGTACGTGAGGATATTCGTAAAATTATTTAGTGAGATCGGGAGAAGCCACTCGACTTGGGACTGACAAAATCGGAAAAAATTTAAACTTTTTATGCTTTCTGGGAGAAAAAGGGAAATTCTACTCACTCATAATTATACGTAGTCTGATGTATACATATATACATACTCACATAGTGGACCTCTCAGGAAAATATACATAATGTACACACTCAAAAATAGCTTATCAGGAAACCACAGCATCAAAATGCTCATATACACAAGCCGCGGTCAGAAAGTCGGCGCTCCTCCTCTATCTCACATATCATCAGTACCTTCTGCAATGTAAGAATATTTATGAGTATAAAACTCAGTAAGTAACGTATGCAGATGCAGAGTGCA
>JXTC01000096.1:200599-230956 GCA_002914845.1 Trema orientale | reverse complement strand
ATGAGATTGATACTAATTGCGTGATATGAATATTATGCAATATGAGTATGTTTATTATTGGCTTATTATGCACGTGAGAATCTTGGGCTTCACATAAATTATTCTCATTTATGTGATATTAAAATGATGAGATTGAAAATGATAAACCAGACTATAAAAAAGTAAGTAAGTACTAAGAATAAGACATATTTGTACATCGGTCATATTAACCTAAATGTGATCCAAAGATTAGTTAAGGATAGACATCTGAACTTGTTAAAAGCTAAACAATCACCAATTTACAAATCCTACCTAGAAGCTAAAATGACTAAAAGGTCCTTTGTTAGAAAAGACCTAAGAGTACAAGAATGTTTAAAAATAGTACATATTGTTGTCTGCGGGTCCTTGAGCAATCAAGCCCAATGAGGTTTTGAATATATCATTATGAATGATTATTCTAAATTTTGTTACCGCCAATTGAACTCTTTTGAAAAGTTCAAAGAATTTAAAGTGAAAACGAAGAAGCAATTAGGAAAAGCATAAATGGATCGAAGTGTACCTCTATAGAGAAATCTTAGGAATCATTGGGATATTTGCCCTAAAAAAGTAGATTTTCAATTTTACCCTTTTAGTGTAAACAACTTTCTCTTATATACAATTATGATATTTACTAGATTAAACTGTCTCAGTTGAATAATTTATTTGTCTGAAAAAGATTCCATGACTTTATTTGTGTACAAAGAAACAAATATGATTAAGTGTTAATTATGGGAAGACTTGTTTCTTTATCTAAGTCTAAATTAATTAGTTCATAATCTGTAAATAAAGATGGAATACTTTATTTACTAAAGAGTGTAGTGCTTGTCTATCTCAATGGGAATGATATGTCTCAAATCATTGAAGTATCAGACTTCTGATAGAAACAGTAGTACAATATAAATAAGTTATGTATATTGAACAGGACCAAGTAATATAAAGAATTGGAGTGCCGAAACTGAATTCTTATATTACCACAAACTAGCTCTTAGCATGTAGATCTTCATCCTTGATATTTGACTGGACTTGCTTTCATAGGTTATAATCTTTTGATTTGTTAAAAGACTAGCCTCTATGAAATAAGAGGCGAACTCTGGTATATTGGAGGTTATGGCTTATGAATTAACGGAAACACCAAATAATTAAGGACACTATATATTAATGCCACTTTAGGTTCTTTTAAGATTCATGGAATAATTAAATCTAAGATCTTAATATTCACTTTGTGAATTGTTGATAATTTTGTCTAAATGGCCATTGAGAACAAAAGTATTGACGACATTATTCCTTGATAGAAAGATAGTAACTTAAAGATAAATATGTGTTGGAGAGGTATTACAGTAATTTTACCTATCTAACTACGGCATTGTACAGGGATTCTATATGTAGTATAGAATATGCTAGATGGATCGGTTAATCAAGGCTAGTTGATTAAATCTCCATAAAAGGCATGACATTTAATCTAAGAGTGCAATATTGGGTCTTTAGTGGAGTGTCCCCTTTACTAATAGTATTTACATAAATACCATAATAAGAGTTATTATGTATTTATCATACTATTAGAGCTTAGATCATTTGGATTCATTAGGTCCATTGTCTAACTCAACAAAGCTCATTAATTGGTTGATGGTATTTGTGAAATTAGTTTCATAAAATTGTATAAAATAATAATTCTACACAGAAGTTGGTATTTTTATAAATACATGAGTTGGACATATTTATAAAAATACACCCAAAACTCAAATTGGAGAACAAGCCCAATCCTAGTTGGACTGGGATTAGCAGTTTTGAGCCCCATATATATAAGATATATGAGAGAAAAAACTGCATAGTAACACATACAATGTCACATGCATAAGGCACAGAGAGAGAGAGAGAGAGAGAATTCGGCCACCCTTAGGCTAAGTGAGAGAGAGAAAGTTTCTAGTAACCTCACACTCTCATCTCACATCTCGGTATTCCAAAAGATCAAGAAGGTGTTCTTGATAGTTCTTTAATGAAAGATTCAACTTGGTGCCCACTTGCCTCATCAACCAAGAGCAAGGGTATAGACAAGAAGATCTAGGATAAGAGATTTGATCACTATCAACAAGGAGATCAAGAAGGAGCATGCTACAAGAGATAAACCCTAATCTCATCTCTAGGGTTTATATATGTAGATTTGATTTATGTTATACATGATCATGTATATGATATATACATGTTTTATAGTTATGAAAACTGTTTTCATATAAAAATTTTAAAACCTAAATCCGTTGCATTCATGATGTGATCATATGTTTTCTATAGTTTGTATGCATATATATTTTTTTGTAAGTGTTAGGTCCAAACACAAGCAAGAATATCTCACAGAAAATGAAAATTTTTTGCTATGATCAAGTTGTTGTTTAATTGTTCCTTATTAAATTTTTTGGGATACGTCTCGGAGACGGTGATATGCCTATTAACAGAGTTCCATCTAAGTTAATCCCTAAGATACCATTTTGAAATATGAAAAGAATATAAAGCTACTTTATGTCATATCCATATTTGTGACTGTCCAATACACGTATTGAAAGAGAAAGTGACTAAGTTGGAATAACAATCTAAATTGTATCTATTTATTGGATACCTAAAAGAAATAGAACGGTGTTATTTCTACAGTACTGAAGGAAGAAAGTATTTGTTAGAATTGTAAGAAAACTATATAAAGTATTTAACCCCAAAGTAAGTTATTTCATGAGGAACTAACTACCGATGTAATCAGTCTGTCTATAAAAGGTAGAGTAGAGTAAGCACTTAGGAAGAATAAATCTCTAGAAGAACAACATATATTGGACCCTTATTGTAGTGGGAGGTTTGTGAGACAATCTGGTAGATATTAGGGAATATGAGAGTCCTATAACCTAGAATCTAGTTACTTTATCTACAAAAAAGCAATAGATGATATTGGTATAGATATCTAGTAAAAGGTAATAGAATCCATATTAGAGTCTATATACTCCAACAAAATCTGGGATCTTGTAAATCCACCTGGAGGAGTAAAATTTTTTCTGTATAAATCAGTCTATAAGAGAAAAAGAGGAATAGACAGAAAGGTAAGACTTTCAAAGCAAGTTAGCTGCAAAAGGATTATGCATAAAAAAAATGTCTATTCTGTTATTATAATCAAGTTTATTGATATACTCTTTTCCATAATTATATTTCTTGATTATGAGATATTGCAAATAGACGTTAAGATAGTTTTCCTAAATAACAATCTTGACGACTGTTTCGAAAAGATAAGACCAGAGAGATTCATTAAAGAAGGAGCAAAGTTTATGAAACTTTAGAGATCTAATTTATAGACTTAAGCAATTATCTAGAATTTATCGATTTGATCTATCAATAGACGAATCTTGTATCTATAAAAGATTCAGGGCAATAAAGTAATTTTTCTAGTTTATATATATTGATGATATACTAATCATTGGGAATGATATAGGATGAAAATCATCAATAAGAATTTAGTTAGCACAATAACATGATACTTATTATGTTGTTGGGATTATAAGTTGTTATAAACTCAATCTAGAACCTGAACATAGAATTATATTACAGCGTATCCTTAAGTATCTTCAGAGAAATAGGAACTATGTGCTTGTCTATTATGGAGAAAGATCTGACTTTAGTTAGATATATTAATTCGGATACTCAATCTGAAAATATACTCCAGAATATCAACTTTTTGTTATGTGTTAACCCTAGTAGGGAGACGTTATAGTGAGTAAGTTAGCCTCAGCAGAATAAGCTTACTGGTCCGTTTACTTTTCTTTAGCTATCAAAGTATTTAAGGATCACCTAGAAGGAATGGGACCGCGTGATACATCACATCTATTTTAAAGGATAAGTGGGAGATTGTTGAGAATATACCCTAGAAAGCAGTTTCTTTATTAGGCATTTCAAACAATATTTATTAGATTTAAGTGTTACTCATTTATGGTTTATAAATTCTATATTATGTCCCAATTATATACATGTGATATTTATGTTTTTTATAATACAAATATCTAAAAGTTTCTATGACTAATAATGAGTAATAAAGAATTGTTCATGTGAAGTATTCACATGTGGAAGACTAAATTTTTTATTTTATTATGTCTAAATAAAATATTCACATTTTACAAATAATGATGGAATACTTTATTTTGCCACAAAATGTAGTGTTGTCTATTTCAATGAGATTGATGAAGTCTCCAATCATCGAAATATTTGACTTCGGATAGAAATACTAGTGCATTATAAGAAATTTATAAGTGCATTGAACTAAACCAAGTGAAAATAAAATTTGAGGTTAAGTATCGTAACTCAATATTCTATCTTTCACTAATATAGCACTATTGCAAGATTACCTTAATTCTAGTGATTGTCGGACTTGCTTTTATGAGTTTTATCTTTTTGACTTACTAAAAGACTAGTTCCATTCTATGGTTCGAACTTTGATATCTTGGAAGATGAGAATTGTGAATTGACGAGAACACCCTTCATGATTTGGACACCATGCATATAATGTCACTTTGAGTTTTTTCAAGAATAAAAACCAGATGTCCAGTATTCACTTTGTGAATTTGACTGTGTTTGTATGGACAGTTACATACACTGTAGTCAATTATTATCCATTAGATGAAAAATGGTAACTCAAAGGTAAATATGTCCTAGAGAGGTAATGCGGTAATTTCACCTCATTAATACGACATTACATCGGGGGTATATCTATAGGTATAGTATATGCTAAATAGATCAAGTTAATTAAAGTGTTAGTTAGCTTCACAAAAAATCTATGACATTTAGTCTAAGAGTGCAATATTGGGCCTATAGTGGAGTATCCCAATATTAATTTACAAGACCTAGTCATAATTAAGAGTTAATTATGACTGTGAATAATTGATCCATTGGAGCTTAGACTACTTGGATCTATAAGGTCCCTTGTCTAGCTCACATACAGTGCAATAACTAATTGAATGGTCTGTTGAGCCCAATAGACCCAATACGGTTTACACATCTGTAATGCATAAGAGAAAAGTTCTCCTAGGCTTCTGTACAGTGGACACTTGCCTACTATAGTCACAGAGTGTGATATCCTGAAATTCAATGTGATACCCAGTTCCTCACAGAGCAAAATAGCTAATAATAACATGACATTACATTATTTAATTATTTTATATATACCCATATAATTCTGAATATTTTACTTTAAAATTTTAGATATTTTATTGAGCTCATTATTAAGTAATTCTTATAGTGAAATGCTCGTTCAGACTCAGGGTACAAGTTTGACGTGCCTTAGGTTAACTATAATAACATTATGAGTGTAAATTTAATATCTCAATTATTTAAACATGGCTAAGATATTATTTTGTCGATTAGAAAAAAAAAATGATTTAATAGGTAAGTTTGTTATATTTTATTTGTAAAATTTTCTTAAATTATTATCTGAGTGTATTTGTTATTGTGTTATTTATACTGAGAACTAGTTCATCACATCTTTTAGTTGTATTATCTATATTCAAGTGTTTGACTTTATTTATAAGCCTCATTATTACTCACTATTACATTTAAAAAAAAAAAAGATTATTCTAGCATATTACTTGATTAGAAAATACTTGATTAGATTAGATAAGCTGTTTCAAAATATTCCTCTAAGTGATTTTATATCTCTTTTTATTTTATTTTGATTATGTGTACACTTGAAAATTATTTTTTAAGCTCAATTGTGAATATAAGAGATTTTGTACATTTTATGCTATAATTTATAACATGTATTTACTGAAAATTAATAGAGTACTGTTTAAATATATGTAAATATTTTGACAAACCGACTTTGTGTAAGTCGGCAATTAAAAGGTGGTATTAAAATTGATATTCTTCATTTCGTAGAGAGTTGCATTTCACTGTTTGCAGACTCCCTCCTTATTATAACTCTCCATGTATCTTTCAAACACTTACTTCTATGGAGATGTTAGTCTGCAACTAAATCTTTTTCAAAAGTTAATTCACGTGCTTTCTAGTTGTAAGAATATTTAGAAGGTATTATTCTTATCTTATGCCTATCACTTTTATTCGCAATTTTATGCATATGTACATGTATAATCTTTCTTAATTTCTTCTAATTATAATATTTTTTTGGATTCAGTGATGATTACAAGGATAAGATTTCCCTTGAACTATTATAGAACTTTTATTACACTACTAGAAAAACCACTTTTCATGTCACTTTATATGTGACGTCTATTAGATACCACGTCACCTACCAAAGTGATATGTAGGTGACCGCCGTAGTAAGTACAGGGTTTTCACGTCACTTCTAAAGTGACAGAATATGTCTAAAATGTCACTTAAAAAGCGACGTCGTAGCGTAGACCTACGACATCGCTTTTTAAGTGACGTTGTAGATCTACAACGTCGCTTTTAAAATGACATCATAGACATACTATGTCACTTTAGAAGTTACATCATAGATATACGACGTTGCTTTTTAAGTGACGTGCAAACATATTCCAGGGAGTTTTTTCAATTTAAATTCATTAAACCCCCTAGATATAATTTACATAAAAACAGAATTACAAATTTTATAGTTCAACAAAGCAAACACCACCAAAATCACATCAACCTATGTTCATATGAAGTCTAAAAAGTTCTCACATCAAATATTCGCAATAGAACTACATACATAAAAGTTCCTAAAAGTGTAAAATAAGTTTTGTTACTAAACTACTAATAACCAGGTTTTTGAATCAATATGAAACTACATCAACCTATATACATATGAAGTCCCAAAATTTGTAATACAACTGAGGAAATATGGATAATCTTATCAAATGAGATAATCTAGAAGCTCAATAACTCTTTCTTCATAAACTGCATTTATGTCTTCCTTCGTGTAGAAAGTCAGTCCATAAAACTATAAATTCGAAGTATAACATTGTTAAGCACTATATATAATAGAAAATGAAATGAAACGGAGTATAAACGAAATAAACAATCGAATAACATAAGGTAAGATTACAATGAATTATCATACAATTATGTTGTTTTCTTTCATCTATTATCAATCCAAACACCTTCATTGTCATCTCGTAAATAATTACTTTCTCTATCTATGGCGTCTTCTATGGAAGAGTCTATCGATATTCCTTTTGAAAAAATTTCATGAAAGATAAGTGATTCATTGTCATCTTCATCTACTACATTTATATGATATTCTTTTGCTTTATTTGCAAGAATAATTGACCATTGAGCATCAAGCGGATCATTGATGTAAAACATTTGTTTAAATGTAACATAATCAATTTCCCAAAGTTGATTATCTAAGAACATACCATAATTAAACATTAATCAAACTTGTAACGTTTCCTGAAAAATTAAATATAATATGGTGATGTTCATCTTCAATGGAAAGCAACATGCGCGCGTATATATACATAGATAATGATACTATAAATAAATACCCTATATAATATATATATATATATGTCCACCATATGCATTATGAAAGTGATAATCAAAATCAGTACATTATGAATAAAACAAGATATATACCGGAAGCCATAGAGAAAGAATAAGCACTCCCAGTGCAAAATAGTGACGTGCAAAAGTAGGGCAAGAAATACGGAGACCTGCATAAAAAATATCAAATATAATTGGAATGCCATCATATCCGAAAGAATATTCTGCCAAAAAAAATCTTCTACTAATTAAGGATGGTGGCAAATATGATTAATTGTTTATTTCTAGTCGTTGGTTAAACTAAACTTCACATTACAACAAGAAACAGTTCTAACTAAAAGTTGAAAATGACTAGACAGAAAATAAAATCCACTAGAGTATACCTCAAAGGAATGAATTTTTAGAAAATAAATGTGTAAATTTCTCCCCTGGCTGAATAGAAGAGGGAGAGAAGAACAAAGAAGAAATATTGTTAGAAACTTTAATAAATAAGTGACATGCAAACATTAATAAAAGAGATATAGAAAGAGTTACTAAAAAGCCTCTCACAGAAGGCCCAATGATCATTCCTATTCCCCATGCTTGACTCACCTGTAAAAGAAATAGTCCATAATAACTTTGATTAACGATGACATACATAATGACTTTTATGATATAGTACGTCATATATAATATGCCAATAAATCTCACCGTTGAAAGTCCTACAGCTTGCGGTTCCTCCCTAAATAGTTTAGTTGCATATGCCTGGTCATTGAGGCAACAAAATCTTAAATTAAATTAAAGATAAAAAAAACAACAAGCATCCGATATTGTTTCAAGGTTTACTTATGAATTCTGATTAAACAAAACTATCGGATATAAATGTACCTCTATAGTTCCAAGTATACTATTAAAACATCTAAGAAGAAACCTTGTAATGACGGTCATCCAAAAGTTTGAACTAAGTCCAAAGACGATATTGAAAATAAGCCTGAAATACATATATAATAAACATCATTGTTGAATGAATAACATGAATGATGAAAAGCAATTAGATATATATAATGAGACGACCAGATAGCTAGGGTACTATATGAAAAAAAATAAAATCTTAATTGTAGTGAGAATCTTTGAATTGTCGTACTTTTGTTCTCTAATTAATCCAACTTTAAATTATTGGATAAGCACGCTTCTTTTCAATTTGTATGATACATTTTGACACAATATTCACACTTTTGTATAATAGGTGTTCATTATCAAGAAAATGTCCAATTGGAGACAAATAATCTTTAAAATTTAAATTCATAAATTTTAATTGTGTATGAAATTGCAGCCAAGATAGTAGCTGGAAACTAACATTGCGGCTGTCCCTATTATTAATATGGGTTTTCGACCCTAGCGATCGACTATTATTCCACAGAAAATAGACATCAATGCTCGACCAAGCATGTATGGAGCACCTTCAACAGTTTATGAAGTTTGTTAGGGAACAGTTCTCAAATTAGCAAGATACATATCGTGATGATTAGAAGAAAATAAACAACAAGTACTAGTGAGAAGAGCCTCACCTACAAAACCAGCATAGTAGCCATAAACCAACATAGTATCACTAATTACGGCCTTTAGCTTACAAGTGGCCTCGTAGACCTTCCCAGCTGTAGATTGAGCGCCATTGAGGACAACAATCCCGACCCACTTGCAGACGGCCCTGTCGACCAAATCCAAAGCGGCATCTTGGGCCAAGATGTCATCGGGGTGCAAGTGGAGCACGAAACCGGGGAGTTTGATAGTGTTAATACTTTAAAGTCTACACAAAGTAATAACTTTTTTTTTTTTTTTTGCATTAGTTACCCTTTTCTATCATCTCTGTTTTGTGATTTCAAAGGGATTTATTTACAGAATACATGTATATGATTAGAGATAAGTGGACTTTTATGTTAGTGTCTTGGTTAAGTTGCTTATTGTGGTAAGGACCATATGTATAAATAAGTCTGATCTTGAGACTTATCTTAAGGTCTTATGTATGTGTATACATATCAGATATCTATATATATATATATTGTCTTATTTCTTGATTAGGCAAGAGGTATATTATTCTAGGAAGATAATTCTTCTATGATTAGTTTCCAAATTATACTATACATGACTTTGTACTTAGATATCTTTCTTGTTATTGCTAGTCAATTTATTAATGATTTTGTTAAAGTCAATTAAGTTAACATCTGTTAGGTATAAAATTATGTCTCTCACCATTTTATGTCCCAAATTTTGGATATAAATTAAGAAAATAAAGGTCATTACAGATTGATACATGTGTATATGAGAAATTCAATTTATTCTTATAGTCAACTTTAGACTTTGATGAGTCTTAATTTCTTTGTTTGTGCCTATTGTGATTTTAATCATTAGAAAGAAATCAAGAGCTTTCTTCTAATTCCGTAATGGATTAATCATATAGCATTTTTTTTAGTCCCTATGTTTGGTGTTTTGTATTTTCGTGTTTAGAAACGTATTGAGAATTTGTTAATTTCAAGCTATAATTTTGTAGTATTACAAGCATATTTATTTTATCTAAATATTAATAATAATAGGGACACATCAAACGTCCCTTGAGCGGGAGTATTTCATAGAAAATCAGATGAAAGTCCAAAAACTAAGGTAAGTAATGTTACACTTGCAATGTAAGAATTATGTGTTTCTGTGAATATGTGAAATTCTTGGATTATATGAAAATTTGTATCTATTATTTTGTTATAACTGAAGCACAAACATTTAAATCTGTTGTTCTGACATACATAAGATACGAAGATGTGGTATATTTATATTGATTGACGTGTATTGGTGAATAGGATATGGCGGGCCAGGGCCCAAATATCTGGTTTATGTGGGGATATCATCTAGTTCCTTCGGGGACATTATTAGGTTCCTTCGTGGACAATATTTAATTCCTTCGGAAATACTTTGATAGTAGTATAGGGAGGACCTCTGCAGTACACAGAGGGGTTTGAGATGTATTCAGAACTCAAGACCTCCATATGACGGCTTATGATTAGTTATTAGTTATTTGAGTGACTCAATACGCAATTCATAATCTTATTAGGTAATATAATATACATAGAGATCCCAGTCATACGAGTATATATTCTCTGGTATATGCATATTATATTTGCACTCGTTACTTACTGAGTTCCATATTCATATATATATTCTTATATTGCAGATGATATTGGCGATATGTGATATGAGAATTTTGACGTTGTGGTTTCCTAATAGATGATTTTGTACCTATTTTAAGTATGTATATATTATGTATATTTCTATAAGTGGTCCACTTTATGATTTTGTATATATGTATACATTAGACTATATATAATTATGAGTAGACTTTTTCCTTTTACTTCAGAAAGATTAAAAAGAAAAAAAAAAAGTTTTAATTTCCCCTATTTTATTAGTTCTAAGTAATATAGCATCTCTCAGTTTCACTAGCTAGTCATAAAATTACTCATACATACGTGTGTAAAATTGGGGGATGTTACACATAGACAGTAATTTTTGAAATACAGAGAGAAAAAGAGAGAATGAGAGAGAACCGAGCTACCGCGAGAAAAATTCTGTGTTCATTCATAGCCGTCGAGGGAGAGATAGCGATGGTCATAGATGTGTAGTCAAAGAGAAGGAAGAACGTCTTCCAGATCGTTCCGCTCATCTCTTGTTGGGAATCAAGAAAGTGCCCACACACTAGATCATTCAACGGGCTTTGGAATATAGATAGAAAACTCAATAATTGTGAAGTGTTTCTAAGTTTTATCTAATCCAAGATCTATGAATCGATTTATGTAGATCAACGATCATACGTTTTGTTTTGTAAAGTTACAAGAAAAATTTTAAAATACCAATACTGTTGCATTCTTGATTTGTTTACAAAACTGCAGAAATCGTTTTCGATAAAATTGTTTTTCGAAATTATTTTTCAGAAATTCCATCACCATTAAGCTCTCTTTCTCTCTAATTAATTTAACTAAATTGTTGTTTACTTGATGTGCTAATGTATATACAAGCTTCTTCTATCGTCAAGTATGAAATCATTAAGAGCCAACATCCTAAAATGGCTAAACATACTAACTAGGTATATTTCTATCCTAATTAGATGTACGTTTATCTATCTAAGGCTAAACACATAACTTAGTTTTAATCCCATTATGTATTTCCAAAAGTTTTACGAGCTATTGGCCAAGTAACTAGTAGCATTTAGCATAAGATAAAAAAACTAGGCAATTTAGACAATTAGATATTAAAAAAAGAGATAACAATTACAATATTATAAGGTTGGTTCGCATAGCAATTCTAGACAAGAGAGATTTAGCTCATAATAAAAATAGAAAATAAAAGCCAATTCATAAGTATAACCATTGAAAGATAAAAAATAAATCAAGAAAGAAGAAGAGTTTGAGAGTGAAACAAATCGTAGATATATACTCCACCGATTTGAGAGTTGAATTCCGGATTCCTCTCCAAATTCTTCTATGAGTTTTGTCTCCCAAAACTAGAAATTAAAATAAAAAATTTAAAATATTTTTTTAGTATTTTCTCTCCAAAAAATTCTCCTTGGAGTTCCATATCTCAATAGGAAAGAAAAAGATGAAGTAAGCTAAAATCTATATTGGAATGCGTGCTTTCACCCACAAAAATAGGGCTTTCTCCAAGTTCACTCTTGCACACTTAAGGATAGATCTAATTTGGACAATTGGATCGTCGAAAAAACATGATCTAGACCATAAAAATTGGATTCTAGGCATACAGGGCGTGCAAGCTGCTGCTCTGAACTGTGAAAAATGGTATAGGGTGTGCCACTAGGCAGCAAGGGAGGCGCCCCTATGCCTACGAATCTGCCTAGGGGCGTGGCTGCACCTATGGTTCTGCACCATTTTTACATCACTTTCACTTCTTTTTTTAGTCCAATTCGACCATATGACTTTCAACTTCAAATTTTCTTGATTTTTTACATTAGAGAATCAATGAAACATCAACAAAACTAAATTTGAACTAGAGAGTAAATAAACACAACTTATTTTGAAAGGAACAAAGCAAAAAAATGGTTCTTTAAGTATAAAATAACTCCGTTTTCATGAAGTTATCAATTCCCTAAATTTGGGATTTTGCTGGTCCTTGAGCAAAAAGAAAACTAAAAGACAACGAAACACAAACAAGAGGCAAATTGTACTACAAACGGTGATTAGCAAACGATTTCCTCAAAGATCAATCAAAAGATATAACTTATAGAAAAGTGTAAATATTGGCTAAGTATTGAGAAGAATTCAAGAGCACATCCCAGTCTACATCGAATTTTTCTATGTGTGTGTGTAAATACCATTTCACCTATCATTGTGTGAAATCTGGATAAGATTATGCAAGCATGAATTAAGCATAGAATCTCTATAATATAAATCAAGTGCCATAGGTTTACTTTTCAAATCCATCTACACTAAGGTAGATAAACATAACACTAACAATCAAAATGTTGGTTATAATTTTTGAAAAACGTGATCAAATCAAAGTTGAGCAGAAGCATGGAAAACAAAATTTTTTCTAGAATATAGTTTTTCATAAAACCTTTTAGGATCTTTGTTATGGTCTAAATACATACAAGAGATTCTATACCTCAACTAAAGAGTCTTTCTTTCTATGCACCAAGCTTGTAACTTCAGAGGTGAGTGGGAACCTCGATCTTGATCAACTTTAAGTGAGAATTCAAGAACTCCAATGGCCTCCAATGGTGGCTCCAAGATTTTCTCTCTCTCATTTTTCTCTCAGTTTTCTTTGCAGCCGCCAAACTAATATTTTAGTCAAAATTGAATCACTACATAATAAGGGGGAAAGAGCCTATAATAGGCTCCTTCCTTAATAGGAAAAATTGGCCAGCCCGAGGGGAGATGGGCTGGCCAAATTTCTCTTGTTCTATGGAGCAAATGGTAGGCTCTAAAGGCCCACTTTGATGTCTAGCCTTTTTCTCCCTTTTGTGTAATTGCCTAGAAAACTATTTAAACCCAATTGATTTCATGCAGCGCAAGATGTTGGCATAGGTTAGGGACCTAAATGGATCTACTTAATTCAAGCTCTAATAGACAAGGCGCAGTTACAATTAACTCTTAATATAGGTGGGCTTGTACTATTAGTTATGGACCTATTTCACTAAAGGTCCAAATTGCACTTTAAAATTATATAAATATCACAAGATATTTTATAATTAAAATTACGTCCATATATAATTAACATGTGCATGTTTATCCACACATGAGTACTAATAATTAAAGCTAGGTAAAATTATCATTTTGCCCTTCTAATTATATCTTTCGATTCCTTGATACAAGACTATATCTAATGGATGACCAGATGTACAAAAAGTCTTCAATTAAGAAAATATCTGATTTTATGAATTAGTTAGCTAAGATTTAAATCATCTAAGCTCCTATAACTCCTCAAGACAGTAACCACTTCTCTATATAATAGACTTGTGGATTCTATATCTTTTAAGCATATGTATCCAATGCCCATAATAACGCATTACCAAAATTCCATAGTCTAGATCGTTAATTTCTTCATCTGTACCTTTTAATATCTCAAATAATACAAGTTATAAATACGGGTTCATCACTTATTTCAGGATTAAAGAAGAAATACTTTAATTATCAAGTTTGTGAGAATATGGTCTTGTCAACGGTACTTATTACAAGAACATATTTCATATGGTCCATATTCAATGTATACACATCAAGACTTTTTGTATATGGTCATACCAATATAGATTAAGACATACTATAAATGTACAAAGTCTTGTAATACAATTCAAGAGAAGTGTCTAGCTTCTCTTATTAGTTGTGAATAAATTTATTTGATTTAATTAGAGAAAATATATCTTAACTTTAGTAAATAACCTTATGAAAATATTTCTCTAATAACTAAATTATAGAACTTTTTTGACATTTATTATTGTACTAGTAATCAAAATCTTATTACAAATACTATGCATAAATTATTACTCTATTAAATATTTAAAATATTCAATAAATATCCATAAATGATAAACTTTTTTGGGCATAATCCTAACAATTTCTTAATTGTATAAAAAGTAATTTGTCACATCTTTCGCATCCCAAAACCTATAAGGTGACCCTCAAAGTTCTTATCAGACAGTGCTTTAGTTAATGGATCAGCAAGGTTCTCTTCTGACGCGATCTAGTACAAAGTTACTTCTCCTCGATCAACTATATCTCGAATGAGATGATACTTTCTCTCAATGTACTTCGCTCCTTTATGGCTTTTATATTTCTTTGAGTTGGCAACTGCTCCATTGTGATCATAGTATAGAGTTAATGATGGACTAGCAGCAGGAACAACTTGTAAATCCATTAAGAATTTTCGGAGCTAAATAACTTTCTAAGCAGCCTCATAAGCAGCTACATATTCAGCTTTCATGGTGGAGTCAGCAATACAAGTTTGCGTCACACTCCTCCACATAATAGCTTTTCCACCGAGAGTAAGAACATAACCAGAAGTTGACTTTCTAAAGTTAGGATCTGATTGGAAATCCGAA
Source organism: Trema orientale (assembly GCA_002914845.1). Classification (NCBI taxonomy): domain Eukaryota; kingdom Viridiplantae; phylum Streptophyta; class Magnoliopsida; order Rosales; family Cannabaceae; genus Trema; species Trema orientale. Next base: position 215,907 of record JXTC01000096.1, on the reverse strand, counting down.
TCCGTGTATCCAATAGGAGTAAGGTATTCTCTAGAATATACAAGTATATAGTCTCTAGTTCTCTGAAGATGCTTTAGAATATGCTTGACTACCACCCAACGTTTAGGTACTGGGTTTGACTAGAATCTACTAACAACTCCTATTGTAAAGCATATATCAGGTCTAGTGCATAACATGTCAGACATGAGACTTTTTACTGTCGAAGCATATGGTATCCTCTTCATGTGTCATGTCTCTTTTGCATTCTTAGGAGATTACTCATTTGACAGTTTAACTCCATGACGAAAAGGCAACAACCCTGTTTTAGAGTTTTTTATGTTAATTCTAGCCAAGATTTTATCTATATAAGAAGCCTGTGATAAAGTTATGGACTTGTTCTTCCTATCATGAATGATATGGATTCCCGCCTCACTAAGGTCCTTCATATAAAATTGCTTTGCAAGCGATACTTTAGTAATTGTCATTGCTCCTACATCATTTCTAATGAATAAAATGTCGTCTATATAAAGTACCAGAAATACTAATTTGCCAATTTCTATCTTTTTGTAGACACAAAGCACATCTACAACTTAATCATATCCATAAGATTTAATAGCATGATCAAATTTTATATTCCACGATCTAGATATTTGCTTTAGTCTATAAATGGACCTCTGTAAGAGACAGACTTTTTCCTCATAGCCTTTTTTCCACAAAACTATCTAGTTGCACCATATAGATACTTTAGTCAAGATTTCGATTCAGAAATGCAGTATTGACATCCATTTGCTAAATCTCATAATCAAGGGCTGTAGCTATGTGTAAAAGAATACGAATAGACTTAATTATAGCAACAAGAGAGAAGGTTTCTTCATAATCGATTCCTTCTTTCTGGGTATAACCCTTTGTTATAAGCCTTGCTTTGAAGGTCTTATCCTTCCCATCTATTCTTCTTTTTCTCTTGTAAACCCATTTGCATCCTATGGGTTTTACTCCTTCGAGTAGATCCACAAGTTTCCAGATATGATTAGAGTATATGGATTCTATCTCAGATATCATAGTCTTTTGCCACGAGTTGGCATTAACATCCTTCATAGCTTCGTAATTGATGAAGGGATCTGTTTCCAAACTTTTATGGATAGATTGGAAGAATTCACCTCATCATCTTTTGGGTTGTCTTACAACTTTATTCTAGAGTATTTTAGTGGTTGGTTATTGTTGCACTATGGGCTGAATATTTTTTTTTTGTAGAAAGTGGTCCACCAGGAGGTGGTACTTACTGTAGAACTGGTGGATTTACAAGTTGAGTCCCATGTAGAACTTGTTATTGTATAAATACCCTTTGTGTTGGAGTACTCATAGTTCTCCGAAATGACATTATCTCATTAATCAAAGGTGTTTCAACAATTGGAACATCTATGGTTGAAGTCTTCCTAATAATTTCTTCAATAATTACTTCGCTTTTAGGCTTGTAATTCTTCATATAGTCCTTTTCTAAGAAGGTTGCATTCGTACTAACAAATACCTTATTATCAGTTGGACTATAAAAGAAACGACCTCTTGTACCTTTAGGATAACCTACAAAAATGTAAGCCTCAGAACACGATTCCATCTTGCTTGCTTGTTTCTTTAGTACATAAGTAGGACATTCCCATATTCCAAGAGACATAAATTCAATTTGCGATTAGTCCATAGCTCACGTGGTGTCTTAGAGACAGACTTAGATGGAACATTGTTCAGAATGTAGATTGCAGTTTGTATTACATATCCCCAAAACAAGGTTGGTAAAGATGGATATCTAATCATGGAATGAACCATATCTAATAAGGTTCTATTTCTCTTTTCTGCAACACATTCTATTGTGTTGTGTTAAATGCTATGAGTTGAGAAATGATTCCATGATCTACTAAGAAATCAGTGAATTCTGCTGAAAGATATTCACTACCATGATCGGATCGTAACGATTTAAGTGGCTTTACTAATTATCTTTCAGCCTCAGCTTTGAATTCTTTGAACATGTCAAGGGATTTAGACTATGTATGCATCAAATATACGTAGCCATACCTAGAGAAGTCATTCGTGAATGTAATGAAATATTCATAACCTCTTATTGCCCATATATTGATTGGACCACATACATTAGTGTGCACCAATTCTAGACATTTTATAGCATTTTGCAGAAAAGGGATATTTAGTCATTTTACCTTCTAGATAGGAATCGTAGGTTGGTAACAGTTTGACTTTTAAGTGACTTAAGGGTTGTTCCTTAACCAGCTTTTGGATCCTATTTAGATTGATATGACCTAAACGAAGGTATCATAGATAGGTAACATTTTCAGAATTCTTCAATTTCTTAGTTGTTCTTTCATCTTCTGTTCTTTTAGTGTCATTTAATGAGCAAAATTTGGTTGTACAAAGTAAAGATTGTTTGATTATCAACCATGACAAATAACTTTATTATTGATACTTATAGATATAAGATCATTTAATGAAACATTGTAACCTTGTCTTTTCAAGCATCCAACAGAAATCAAATTTCTCTTAAAATTAGGAATATAATAACAATCCTTTAAAACCACAAATCTAGAATGTTCAAAATAAATTTTGACATCTCTTATTACCATTGCAGACACTGAAGTTCATGTTTCAAGCTGAAGGTTAGGATCTCTTTCGCCGATACTCCTTTTCTTCCTAAAGGCCTGCAAGGAATTACAAACATAATTAGTTGCTCCAGAATCTAAGATATAAAAATCTATAGAATCTGACAAATAACATATTTCCAAGAAAAGTACACTACCAACTGTTTTCCTTTTAGTCACATGAGAAGGTGACCCCTTATCTTTGGCCTTCTTTTTTTTGTATTGTTACTCTAGGCTTTTCAGAATTACTTGATCAAAGCCATCATCTTGCAATTCATCCATAGTATCAGTCTTTTCTGCCGTCAGAAATATCCTCATATTAATGATATCATCCATGCTATTTTGATTTCAAATTATTTTGGATTTTAGTTTTAGAAAGTCTTCTTCAACATTTCTAAAATAACTAACATCAGTGTTAACATTATCAAGAATACTCATGGCCTTTTTCTCTAAAGAAGAGTTACAGTTGCTAATAGTTTTAACCGCACTCTCCAATTTCTTGTTTAGTTGATTCAAGTTAAGGATTGTCTCTGAAACTATGTTATTAATATAGTTCAAGTTGCTGATGTAAAGCCCATTAATGTTAATAATATAATCAACCAACATGCTCTTCAGTAACTCATTCGAGTTATGGCACTTGACAAAATGGAGCTTCTCTTCTTCAGTAAAGTCTTTGGTAAGGGAAGATGGACACGGAGTAGATAATAGCCGATATACTCATTTCAAATTCTTGTATGGTTAGTAAATTATTACAAAACTTTTATTTCTGAAATCCACTTATTAAATAATTTTCCAAAGGTTTACAAAATTCAAAACCATTGTTAAACTCGTTTCCAAAACAAGTACACTCATATTCAAGTAATTCATAAGTAAACTGAATAATATCTAATTCCTTAGTGTCTATGTTTTTGACATGGGTGAGTGCCAGCTATCTAATTGATGACTTTAAGTTTTCTTTTTATTATTCTTTTTTTTTTTTTCCATTCCAGTGTTCTGTTGGAACACTATGATTATAGTGTTCTATTGGAATACTATGAGTTTTTCTTTCTTTTCTTTTCATTTTTATTTTTTTCTTTTATTTTTTAGTGTTCTTTTGGAACACCGCGATTCCAGTCTTCTATTGGAAAACCGTGATTCCGTCGGCCGCGTGAGATAAATATACAATACAATGCTATATAAATGACATAAAAGACATGATATACTATTTTCCATAACCATGCAATAGTCTTTAATCAAACTATATTCAATTCTAAAAATCAATTTTTCAAACTCATCAATTTTTCCATAACTGATTTTTCACAAAAAAATCCATAAAATCCAATCCTTGCATAAAACAGGATAATATGGTATACCAAGTAGTGTGATGTACCTCCAAGCAGTTTATCATAAACACATTTTCCAAAACAATTCATAAATTCATTTTCACAAATTATTTCATAAAATTTTCATATTTGATTAGGTTAGTAAATTTATAATAAAAATCATTGTAAAGTCAAGTAATTAAATCCCTTTTCTCTATCGAGTAACGATAACATATTACCAAGGCTCGTGATAATTACTGTGTGTCGTTTGGAAGACCGATGCGCGAATTAGAATCTAAATTCGCTTGCTTGAGGAAGTCACTTTTCCAACATAGCACCAATTGGAAAAACAGATACCACCACTGGATTCCTAGCGTCCAATGCAGCTAGGTTAGGTATTTAATTCGACCAATTTGGGTTCTGGGCTGAAATCTATCTCGTAGCGTACAAAACAAGACTATTCACGAGCCTAGTGCCTTGGAATTCATGCCACCTCGAAACATATTTATGTTATATATCAAAACTTGTTTCTCGACCTCACTAAACCCGAATTTGAAGTCGAAACTTCATTTCAAGGTCCTAAACCTTAATTGGGCTTCAATCTCTGAAAGTTACAAAAATATCATTTTTGAGCCCGAAATTAGAAAAATACCAACTTTTTAATTCAAGCTTTCTCCTAAACTGGGCTTCAAATGAATACAACTCAGATGCCATGTTTCTTATCACAAATTACCTATACCACCCAATATAACTTTTATGACCATATAAACAACTTCATAAAAATAATCAGGAACATACTATAATTAAATTACAAAAAGGGCCAAAAAAAGTTCAAAAGCACACCGGCTGTGATTCAAGTGGAATCGATGGCTAGGACCGATTGTCTTGCACTCGAGAGGAGGAGACCTTACTGCTAATAAGGTGGATCGACGATGAATGTCGATAAAATTCCCGAATTTGGCTGCAAAAAGCTGTGGCTTCATGCGCGTTCCTAAGCGATTAGGTGGCACGATGAGGGGCAACAGGCAGAGGCGAGACTTTGTGGGGAGTTGGTGGCTAGAGCTCATGGCTGTAGGAGGTCCGACGTGGTAGCTAGGAGGAGTTGACGAACTTTTGTTCTTTGGAAGAGGTCAAGGATTTCAAGGGAGAAGGAGAAAGAAATTGGAGGATTTAAGGCAAATTGACAAGTTAGTGGCCACATGTCACCTCCTAGTTGGTCGGGTACTATTTCAAATATTCAATTTTTCCCACACTTTCCTAAATTTTCTTTCATTTATGCCCTTAAATAATTGCCTTTTATTCATGTTTTTAAAAAGTTTCTTACATTTTTAACCCCTACTATTCTAACCCACAATCATGTCCAGATTCATATCAGATATTTTAAATTTTTAATTTCTTTAATGTCCAATTACGAAATTACCCTTAAGTAAGAATTACACTTGTAACCTTAATAAAAATTAGGATTTCACAATTTTACATTTTCGGATAATTTTAGAATCAATCCAATTTTAGTAATTAGCAATAGACATAGTATTAATATCCGTGGTAATGATATTTTCTCATCATCTCTATTACTAGTTCTTGTATTGTGCACTTGCAATCCTTAGTATTTAATATACCAACAATGGCCCACCTAGTTACTATATAAATTACCATAACAAGTGTACTTACGTGCCAAGTCATCGCCAGAAAAAAGTTCTTGAGGGCTATTATGTTAGTCCAAGATTGACTACCTAAGAGGGGGGGTGAATTGGGTTTTAAAATCTTTTAAGAAACTATTCAACTATGTAAAACCATAGACCGCTCTTTTGAAACTTTTAAGCTAAATAAACAATAATACCAAGTATATAACAATAATACCAAGTAAATTAAGCACAACAAATATCAAACATACAATCAAATAGTTTGCAATAAAGTAAAGAGTGTAAGGATAGAGAAAATATAAACTCAGTTTTTACGAGGTTCGACAAACACAATGATTTGCCTACGTCCCTGGCCCTCGATAACTTGCTTTGAGCTTTCTACCATCGGATCAAGATTATGGGCTTGACTGACCCTTGTACAAACGGAGTGAATTCTTCTTAGCTCACCCAACCTTTACAATAGTCTTGAATCTGGCTCTATTATGCCTAACTACAGATTGTTTAGACTTCGATGCCAATCTCACCTATACCAGGTTGTTTAGACAATGCTGCAAACCTCACCAACTCATGGGTTGTTTAGACTCCGGTGACAACCTCACCTACACTCGGGTTGTTTAGACTCCTGTGGCAACCTCACCTAAATCGGGTTGTTTAGACGTCAGTGATAACCTCACCTACACTCGATGGTTTTAAAAGAGCGAACATACTCATAAACTCTCCTTACAAAGTAATGAATACAAATTTAGCTTAGGGATTTGAGAACAATGCACAATGGATTGTCTAAGATTGTCTCAATATGATTTGAAAGTTAATTCAATTTAAGAATAGGCTTTTGTACTTGAAATAGTTGGATAATAATTTAGGTTTATGCAAAGTCTCTTTGAAATCTTGAAATAGCTTCTATTTATAAGCTTGTATGAAAACTAGCCATTTCTAACCGTTTTAAAAAGTCTCTAGAGTTTTCGGTAGACTTGCCGGTAGACTGGTAAGTTTCTGGTAGACTCCCGAAACTAGCCATTAGAAGTACGGTTGCAATGGTCGAAAACTAACGGTCAAAAACAGAGTAGACTGGGCAGTCTACCAGTAGTCATTTCTGGTCAACCTAAAAGCCATTTTTGGTCTACCTATAACTTTCAGTTTTTGACAGCTTTTTGGCCTTTTTGCAAATTCTGACAGCTTTTGACGTTTTTCAAAAACTGACTTCTAAACTTGTTTTAAACACTTTAAAAAGATTGGAAATCACTTTGAAAAGAATATTTTGGCTATTGCAAACTTGTTTTAGTTTAATACAAGTATTTAACAACATTTAGAAAGTGTTCATATCAAAACAAATTCTAGTTTGCAAATAGAAAATATTTTTTTAGCCTATTTCAAATAATCATAATTTCAAGTATATTTGTAACTTATTTAAACTTTAGAAATCATGTTTTAAAGAATATTTTGCCTATTCAACATCATTATTTTCTATTTTCAAACTTTTATAATAAAATAACCATTTTAAGCTTAAGATAGTTTGAAAACTCTTTTTGAAAGCATAAGCCAATGCAAAGAGAATTTATGTGTAATGAACTAAATCAAATACAAAACTAAATATGAAATATATCTTATCTAAGCAAGGTCTTGTATCTTGATTTTCTATATTCAATCTTGATTCTAATAAGTTCAACATGCATCCATCTTCAAGCTTGATTCCTTGAACAACTTGAGTTAGAACTTTTAAAGCTATTTCACTACATACTCAAGTTAAATCATTAGTACCAAATCAAATATTTGTTATCTTCAAAATAAGAATGAGTAAGATTGAAACCTTAATTTCCCAATAATCTTCCCCTTTTTAATGATGACAAACATTGATTTATGATATAAAAGAAAATATGCAATAAGGATATGAAATTATAAAATCTGATAAGTTTACGTTAATCCTTACCATATTTTAAGCTCCACCTCAAAATATACTTGACAAAGGTAAAGGGACTTGTTCTCCTTTTTTAACTCAATAAAGAATTATAAGCATATTATGAGAAAAGGTAAAAAGAATGAATACTAAACAAAGTTCTCACCCGTTGAAATATGCATACTTATAAAAGAATCTTTCTATCCTCATATTCATAAATCATCATTATTCTCCCCTTTTTGACATCATTAAAAATATAGAAGCAGATTTTAAACTAGATATCTCATAAAAATAAATTTATCTATTTGAAACAAGATTCTCCCCACATTAATTCACGATATTATTCTCTTTATTTGAATTCATGACAAAAGTATATGAAAGAGCAACACACAAACAATTTTCTCCCATGTGAAAGATAGTATGACAAGTTATGTAATAAGAAGATATAGACGAATCAAGAATTAAAAAATCTTCAAAATAAGAATAACAATGTCAAATATAAGATTAAACAACAATATGATGCCAAAGTAAAAACAAGAGCATTCTTCTTAATTTTTGGTAAAACTTCTTCTATTAAAAATAGGTATGATAACTATAACATATTCAAAATAGAGAAGTTGCATCTAATCAAGATCATCAAAGCTCTAAATCTTAATATTTCACTTATTAAAAAAAATTCTCTATGTATAATAATCACAAAGCATAAGAGAAATTCAAATCATTAAAGCACAATAGTGAAATAATTTCTTTTTCTTCATTTCCATCTAACTATAGAGAGCATATAAAAAAAATGATGCATTCAAAAGATATATGACTAATTTAGCACAAGAAAATCGTAAATATGCTCCCCCTCAATATATGAATCATGATCAAAAAGTCAATAATCAAAGTAAGCAAAGATCAATCATATATGAGAGACATTAATTATGGATACTAATTATTTATAGATACCAACTATATTTGAAAAAAATAACCAAGTTTGATACTAATTAAAATTATGCCAATAGATACCAACTGTAAAAAAATTACCAAGTTACCGATAGATACCAATTGTATTTTGAAAAATTATACTAAGTTGATACCAATTAAAAATCAAGAAAATTGCTAATTGATAACAATTGTATTAATCGGAAATAGAAAGATAAGCTGATACCAATTGCATAACATAACACATTCTTCTCCTCTTTTGATATCATCAAAAAGTTGCATAAACATGAAGGACAAGATTGATACCAATTAACAAATACAAAGTAAAAACACGAATAAGCAATAATAAGTATCTAATCCAAATATGACATATTATCCAAGTTTAAATAACTATAAGAAATAGATGTTCAGAAAAGGTAGAGTATAACAAAGCATGTATTGAAAATTCATAAGAACCTTACATGTGATATTCATCAAAAAATTTCTTCTCATAAAAAATCATGTGCAAAAATTCAAAACGACAGATTTTCAAAGTATAAACATTGAATTCAAATAATATGTCATTTTGAGTTCAAATACATTACCAGTATAGATAAAACAATTCAATTAATTATGTATGGTGTGTGTCATATGAAAGCTATCAAGTATTTTGCACAAATATAAGAGTTTAAGCAATATGCATTGTGCAATCCATTTGAATCACATATGAGCAATTACGTTGATCAAAATTAAGTTCATAAATAAAAATTCAAATAAAACTTGAAGAAACAAGAAAGAATACGCGGAAAAACCTTAAACATGAGCAGAAAATTGCACCAGCGGTAGGCCGAAAACTACTTTTTGGTAGGCCGATTTTGACAGAGAGTTTTAACTTTCTGGGCAAATTTATCGGTCTACCGGTCTGATTTATCGGTCTACTGGTCATTTTTTTTTTTTCTCGGTAGCAAAACAAAAACGAAAAATAAAATAAAATTAAAAACACTCTTGTCATATAATAATAAGCATGGAATTAATTTTAAAAGCTTGAGCAAACAAATTAAAATCATTTATCAAATAACTCAAGACAATTCATCATAATCAACCATACAAAGTTTTCTTTCTTTGGATATCTTCATCGGTTTTATGCGCTCGAGCTCAAACTTTTATAAGAAGACATACCTTGATTGATTGATGAAAATTCCATCCTTCTAAAAGCTCTTTATCTTCTTTGTGTTGAGGTTGGACTTAATTATTATCTTTTGATTTTTTTTTAAGCTCCAATCGTTCAAGCTTAATACCATACCTACAACAATATCATCTATGTTTTTCTCCTTGGACGAGTCATTAGTTTCATCAAATATCACATGCATAGATATATCTACTACTTGGTTCTTTTGTTGAAAAACTGTCTTTATGCATTAGTAGTAGTAGAGTAACTAGAAAAAGTTCTAGCATTGGATTTGGAAACAAAATTTTCAAGTTTTCTTTAGTGTTTAAAGAAAAACAAAGTATTTGCATCCAAAGACTCTAAAATAGCCAATATTGGATTTTTGATCATTTCAAAATTCACAATGATATTTTATTTAAAATAAGTCTAATCAACACTCGGTTTAAAAAATAACAAATAGTGTTGACAATTTCAACCTAAAAATATTTTAGTAAAATATTTGCATTTGACATAGCTATTTTGAAACTAATAAAGAAAATCGTGTAAATCTTTTTGAAAAATTATCAACTAACTCAAAAGCATAATATTTTTCAAAAATAATTAATTTAATTTCCAAAGTGACATGCGTTACAAATCATGTCATTTCCAAAAATCAGACTAGGTAAGCTATAACAAGATTCCTTTAGTAAAGTTTTGAAATTGTACCCATGTTAGCATGTCCAAGTTTTAAATGTCAAAATCAATAAACATTTTCTTTAAAAACAAAATAACATCTTGACTTGAAAATCTTTTCACAATAATAAAAATATATATATTTTTAATCAAAAGATATAATCTTATTTGTTCAAAGTTTTAAATTAAAACTCAATAACTCTAATCACATAGTTGACAAATATATTACGAATATTTCTAGCAAGACATTTTTAAATATAGGCAAAGAAATTATTACCGATATTATTTATGCCAATGATCTTGCTTTTTGTGTTGTATCCAAAAATGACAATTTAGAAAGTGTTCATATCAAAACAAATTCTAGTTTGCAAATAGAAAATCTCTTTTTAGCCTATTTCAAATAATCATGATTTCAAGTATATTTGTAACTTATTTAAACTTAAGAAATCATGCTTTAAAGAATATTTTGCCTATTCAAAATCATTATTTTCTATTTTCAAACCTTTATAATAAAATAACCATTTTAAGTTTAAGATAGTTTGAAAACTCTTTTTGAAAGCATGAGCCAATGCAAAGAGAATTTATGTGCAATGAACTAAATCAAATACAAGACTAAATATGAAATATACCCTATCTAAGCAAGGTCTTCTATCTTGATTTTCCGTCTTCAAGCTTGATTCTAGTAAGTCTAATATGTATCCATCTTCAAGCTTGATTCCTTGAACAGCTTAAGTTAGAACTTTTAAAGCTATTTTACTACACACTCAAGTTAAATCATCAGTACTAAATTAAATGTTTGTTATCTTCAAAATAAGAGTGAGTAAGATTGAAACCTTAATTTCCCAACATATTAATTTGAGGTCGAGACCCTTATATTTACTGGAAAAATCCCTTTCCATTTGTGCTAAACCAAGGAATCGAATTGGCATCCTCTAGATGTACAAACTATACTCTCTTTTTTTTTTTTTTGATAAACAAGATGGAATATATTAAAAGAAGTGATAATACAAAGAAAGCATGTTCAAGTAGGACCCATTAGGAATTAAGTGGTCCATTCATGCTCATCAGAGCATACGGACTTTGGAATAAAAGAAAAGTCTAATCTACCAAAGCATAAAGAAAGAGAGGCCTACTTTACAATGTTGTGGGCTAGGATATTAGATTGTCTAGGAGTATGCGAAGTAAACCAAATCGGGATCCTTTCAAGAAGTTTGCAACAGTCAAAGACCACGTTTGAGATTTCCCAGTCATATTGCCCAAGTCCCAAGTTCAAGCTCTAGACTACTCCTGTGGAATCGCCCTCAAAGACAACATGGGAGATATTTAGAGAAATGGCCAATTCAATTGCAAGCTTTGCAGCTAAACACTCGCTTACTATAAGCGAAGTAGGGGGTATTTTTTAGTAGTGATCCCCAAAACAAAGCTGCTAGAATTGCGGTAGATAGCCACTCCCACACTAGAGTTTTCCCGGAGAGCTGCATCAATGTTAATTTTGTACTAGTCTTCTGGATGAGGGTGCCAGGTGTGACTACCAGAGTGAGTAGGAACTTTCGTAAGCAGTTGCCCGAAATTCAACGTGCTGGATGCAATTATGAGGATCAATCTATCTAGGCTCAGGGAGAAGTTGTTGTGGACTGCTTCGTTTCAAGTTTTATAGATAGCTTCTAGGGTAACAGATGAGAAAACAAGCATCTCAGAGCAGGGAGAGGCATTTAGGTCCCAATAAATCTAAACTAATCTGCCATTGTTGGAGTATGGTCCAGTAAAGATCGGAGATTCTAAGGAGAGGAGAACCAAATGTGTTGAGCTACATCGCAGTAAAGGAACAAATGTTCAGCTTACTCTGGATGTCTATTGCAAAGAGGGCACATCAAATCCTCAATAGGAAAGAGTTTTGTTAATTTCTCTCTGGTTGGAAGAACATCTAGAATTGTTTGCCACCAAAGAATTTTGTGGCGCGGATGAATCTTGGAGTGCCAAAGCTTGTTCCAATATATATTTGGGAGGTGCGAGGTATTGGAAAATCTCTGCTTTTGGTCTGTTAGATAGGCCGACTTTGTGGAGAATTTTTCGTTAGCAGATGAGGCCCAAATCCAAGAGTCCTTGCGAGGGAATGATAAGAGTATGATGTGGGAGATAGCCGTTGCATCTTGAAGATGAAATGTTGCTACAATTTTTGGATAATCCCACGAACCATCAGCTAGAATAAAATCAGCCACTAAGAAGGATCCTTGAGATGGAAAACCTTTTGGATTTGTCTTGAAACCATTAATACCTGGCACCCATGGGCGTTCCCAAATTATTGTGCTCTTCCCATCCCAATAAGTCGACAAGCTCGTTTTTGAATGAGATCTCTCGATTTGCATATATTCTTCTAAGATCATGAATCACCATGAGAAGCTTTCACATTAAGGAAAGATTTATGTTCCAAGTATTTAGCTTTTAGAACCTGCAAACACAGAGAATCTTGGTTAGTTAAATGGCCCCTGCCCCACTTCCCTATTAGGGCTCGATTGGCATCCAGAGTTCGCCTTAAACCCAATCCTCCTATGGATTTCGGCAAGCATATGGAACTCCAGGCTCTTAAATAGAGTTTTGGATTAGCACGACTATTTTTGCCCCACCAGAAATATTGCAGCATTTGGTCCACCCCTTGGCAGATAGATTTTGGAAGAGCAACTGTGGGCATTACATATGATATTATGGATTGCCCCATAGATTTTATCAACGTCAGTTGCCCTACCTTTGACAGTAGCTTCCCCTTCCGACCTGCGATTCTTGATTCTAAATGGTCTAAAATGAACTAGTAGTTTGTTGTTTTTTTCTGTGACCCAAATAATGGCACCCAGGTACTTAGAGGATCTAGGAGCTTGTCTAATGCCGAAGAAGCTTGATATGTTATGTTTCTCCTCCATACTTAGATTCTTACTAAAATGGATAGATGATTTCTCTAGGCTGATAGACTGGCCAGACCAGGACCAACAGCTATTAAGGCAATCTCGAAAGCCACTAGATTCGTCAATAGTAGCTCAGCCAAAAAGGAACAAATCATCTAGAGAACCGATCAACAATCACCATAATTGATCACTTGCCATCAACCGCAAGAAAGCCAACAATGAAGTCCGTGGAAATGGATTCCCATGGTCGTTCTGGAATGGGGAGGGGTTGAAGAAGACTGGCTTGTTTCTCCCTCTCGGTCTTGTCTAGTTGGCAGACTAGACATGTGCGGACATAAAGTTCAACATCCTCCTCCATCTTGAGCCAGAGGTAATGCCTTGTCAACAAGGCGAGCATCTGTTCCATTCCTGGATGGCTAGCCCATTGAGGGTCATGAGTCTCTTTCAACAGTTCTTGTCTATGTCCCTCGTCCCTAGGGACATACAACTTGCCGTCCTTTGCATCCAACAAGTTATCCTCGACCCGATATTTGCGAATTTCACCATCAAGAACCTAATGTCTCAACTTGCAGTAGGTCTTATCCGCTTCAGCATGTTGCTTGATCTTATCAAGAAAATTGGATTCCACCATAGTAAGGGAAGTAACAAAGGATCGTACCTCTTTTCGACTTAGAGCATCAGCCACCTGGTTCTCCTTGCCTGGCCGATATAGCCAAGTGAAGTCGAACTCAGCAAGGAATTCCTGCCACCTTGCTTGTTTTGGGGAGAGCTTCTTTTGTGTCTTAAAGTAGGTGGTGGCAACAGTGTCAGTCACCACGGTAAACTTGGTGCCCAATAGGTAATGCTTCCATATCTCCAAACAATGAATTACCGCTGCCATCTCCTTTTCATGGGCTGAGTATCGTTGCTCAGTCTCTTTTAGCTTCCGGCTTTCATAGGCTATGGGGTGTCACTCCTGGACCAACACCCTAGCAATGGCTCTATCAGATGCATCAGTATGGAGTTCAAATGGCAACCCGAAGTCCGGTAATCGTAGCACAGGTTCCGAAGTTACTGCCTGTTTTACCTTCTCGAAGGCTTTTTGGCATTCGTCCGTTCACTTTCACTTTCTATCTTTCTTCAGCAAGTCGATGAGTGGGCTTACTTTCTTTGAGTAGCCTTCGATAAATAATAGTTCGCTAGTCCAAAGAAGGACCGCAGCTCCGTCACCTTTGTTGGGGCCGTCTAATCAACAATGGCTTGGACTTTCTACTCATCCATACGGATTTTCCCCTTGCTAACCCGATGCCCCAGAAACATAATTTCTATTTGATAGAACTCGCATTTCTCTTTCTTGACATATAGGGAATTCTCCCTCAACTTGGAGAAGACCAATTTTAGGTGTTGTACATGCTCGTGTAACGACTCGCTGTACACCACAATGTCGTCTAGATAGACCACCACAAAGTCATCTAGGAACTCATAGAGCACGTCGTTCATCAAATTGCAAAATATGGTAGGCGCGTTGGTTAAACCGAAGGGCATGACAAGAAACTCATAAGAGTCATACCTTGTGATGCATGCCGTTTTTGTTTCATCACCTTCGGCAATGCGTACCTGCCAGTATCCCGACCGAAGGTCTAGTTTGGTGAAGTAAGTTGTCCTCGATAACCGATCGAATAAATCCGCCACATTAGGAACAGGATATTTGTTTTTAATGGTTACCTTGTTCAATGCTCTATAGTCGACACACATCTGAAGGGACCCGTCTTGCTTCTTTTGCAAAAGCATCGACGCACCACAGGGTGCCTTCGAGGGTTGTAAATAACCCGCCTCCAGCAACTCATCTAGTTGCTTTCGCAATTCCGCCAACTCCATTGGTGCCATTCGATAAGGGGCATGAGCAGAAGGTCTTGCTCTGGGTTCTAGCATGCCTTGCACGCTGGGTGTTAGGGTATATGCCCTAAAAGCATGTATATTTTGGATATTTGCTGAATTAATAAAATGACAATTTTCCAATTGAATTTGTGCATAATTGGTATGTCCTTAAATATCAGAAAATCCCTAATTTATTTATGTGACCATAAATTTAGTATATATGTGTTATATACATGAGGATTAAATTTATGGATAATAAACTAAATATAGTCCGTAATAATTAATTAAAGTTTGGGATCTTTAATTAAATATTATTAGTACGGTCCATTAACATTGAGAATGTAATAGTCTT